>JAOVVO010000110.1:0-158220 GCA_028564675.1 Onchocerca lupi | reverse complement strand
TATATATATATATATTAACAGAGCATTTATGAAAATGCTTGCAATATGCAAAATTTATTACATATTGCAGTTGCAAGGGATAAGTATGCAGTTGAATCGATTTACATTTATAATATTATTATAAACTAGCTGGACCCGGCCACGTTCCACCTAGCCGATCCAGCTAATCTATATAAACAAAAACATCAATGTTCGTTTGTTCAAAATCTTAAACTTCCGAAAGTTCTTAAACACATGCCTCATCTATATTAATCCAAAATCTTAGATATCGAAAAATCCTTACCTATTGCTTTGAAATTCTGACACAACTTTTCATTCCAATCCGTGCATGTTTTTATATACACGTTGCTGTAGCTCAGTCTGGTGAAATGGAAAAAAGAAAAGAGAAAGAGCATGTTTCTAGTATTGGGAAAAAAACTGATACTTTGTAATTTTATTTGTAGTTTGGTAGGATTGAAGACTGATTCTTATTAGGCCAGGTCAGCAAAAAGTGTGAAGAGATTTTTTGTGTCTTGTGTGACAGAGATGAATGCTGTTGAGAAATGTTTTATTGGTTGATGAAGAGTGTTTCTTCGTAACAAACAAGTATCAGAGAAGATCTAGGCAAAGTAATTGCTGGATTATTCTTTTCTTTGTCAATAATAGAGAAGAATACTATTCAAGTGAATTGTCCGATTATTGCTACTGTTGTGTCGCTTTGAACTGTCGAACTGGAACCCTCGGAACTCCGAACTGTTGCTGTTGCTCCGTCGATTTTTGTCATTTATCTGTGAATTAGAACGTTTTGGCGGTAAACATGTTTGTCGTCCCTTTGAAACTATGTCGTGCCACTTGTCCTTTAGTATTTCTTGTTTACAGTCATTGTTATGGCTTTATTTCAGTTTTCGTCCACATCTAATATGTTTGATTTCACAATACTTGCCGGTATAATAATATTTTTTGTTGTTCCATTGTCTTTATAGATATAGAAATTGTCTGATTGCCGACTTCAGATTAAGCAACATATAACTGTTTATGTGAGAAGCAATCCGTCTCTAAATTTAAACCGCACAATTCTAAAAATTAACTCTGAGCTTTGTTAATGGTGAATAAAATGCCAATGGAATTGGAAATTGCAATCCCTTTAATTGAAATGGAATCATAGGAATGCGAAGAATAAGGATATCTTCACCTTCGAAAGATCCTGTCAAGATTATTGCCTCTACGACATTATCATTAATTTTTTTACTGCAAGTCGCATGCCGTTGCGAAGTTTTGGCTGGTTGATATTTTGCAACATGATAATTCGCACGCCGATTTCCAATTGCAGTACGTTGCGATGGCATTCCTGGCAGATCGAGTGAATTCAAAAATTCTGTTGGATAATTAACTGCTTCATCTGCTTCCACAACAGTGTCGAAGAATTTACATGTGACTACCTCGCTTGGAATATTAGACTGCATAATATTGTTAAGTTCGTCGATGTCTTTGTTTTTGGCCGCAAGAAGAGCTCGTAAGTCAGCCAATCGTGATTCTTATGACCAGTTTGAATATCGGGAAATATTTTTTTAACCAATTCTTCCTTCGACGTTACTAAACTGCAGAAGTTATGATGCGATGAAATTCATCTCGTGATCAGATCAACTGATCGATTGTTTTGCGTTCCGTTCCCACGATGTGAGAATATTCCATCTGGTCGATTGTTTTGGAGCTGAACACGCATATTTGTAGTTAATTTTAACGTCTTTACGTTTCGCCACAAAGCAGAGCATTTCAGCTAATAATTCATATCATCCGCTGGTATCGGTCGAGGAAAATGTTCATCTTAAATCTCCTGCAAGCAATATTAATGCGTTTCCGAATGATCTGATATTTCCACGCAAACCTTGCATTGGTCGATCAAGATCAAGAACCTCGACCGATTTTTTGTGGGCCACTGTATATTCATCCCAAACAAAAAGATTGCATTTTGCAATATTTTTTCCTTGCCGGATGATTTGGAAATATTGCATTGGAAGTTTCAATGAAATAATTGCATGCTCAATGGCAATTTTAAAGCGGAATGTGCAGTTCTTCCACTGATAGTAATGTTGCAGCCATTGCAGACGATGCAAAAGCTAAGGCTATGCCATGTTGGGATCGATTTTTTGCCAGAATCAATCTTATTAGGAATGTATATTACCAGTTCCTCCTGGCGCATCTAAAAAGAAGATTTCTGTAATCTCTTACTGACAGTTTGCAATATTTGATGCAAATGCATCTTTGTCGAACATCAGCTTAGGAATATTTGATTGCACATATGACAAAAGATCAGTCGTGTTGGGATTTTGTCATTTCTAAATCGAACGAAGCAGCAGCAGATCGATTCGATGGTGGCATTCTCAAATGATTGAGAACTTTGTTCGCAATTTGTAATCACAAGTTCTGCATAAATGAATAAAAATGAAGAAGTAAAGGTATAATATGAATGAAATTAAAAAAAAAGAAAGGAAATAGTATCAATTATATTAAATTGTAAGTCGCCAATACTTCTTAGATGTTGATGTATTTGAATATTTAATCTATGGAAAAATGAAAAAAGCTATGAGTTAATATTTCAACATCAAATTTACATCATATTAAATTAAATCAAAATTAAGTCGGAGAAGATTAACTGAGCAAAAAGATTGATCCAAAAAAATACTCAGAATTAATGTAATAAAATTTCTTTAGATTAATCTGATGCCTTTTTTCAAACAAATTAAGCTAACTTTTATTAAAATAAGAGTTTCAATTTCAAATTTTAACAGATATTTAAATTTTCTTTTTCAGATTTGTTACAAATGCAAAAATTTTTATATTTATATGCCAAATCAGAAAACATTTTAATTCTTTTTACCATTTTTTTCCTCCTTTCCTTTCCCCCTTTTCTTGGATAAATCCACGTAAAGTAATAAGCATAGCAACAGAGAGAGAGATGAGAGGTAGAAAGAGAATGAGAGAAAAAGGGAAGGCGGAGTCAATAAACCCCGCCCCCTCACATACTTTTAGCTGTCGCATGTAAAACGTGGAAAAAAGTAAGCACAGAGCACGCGCATATTCGAATGCAAAATTGTATCAGAATTTGAAAAAAATCGGTGAGGAATTTGAGGAGTTCATTGCGAAGTAACAGATGGCAATTTGCATTTTTATTTACATAGGTTATCTAAATTTAACGGAAACAAAATGATGTTTTTACTTCTTGCATGAGTTCGAAGTGTTTCAAGTTCTCCGGTTTTTAGGATTTCTTCCGCGGATGCATATGGATCAATTTCAACCATAGCATTAATTTTAACATCCGCGCTGTTTTTTGTCATCTGCACCAAAGAATGTATAGAAAGACGATCGAAATCAACTGTCGGTCGAACAATAGCAATCTAGAGAATATTTATTTAAATTTGTTCAAATTATTTCTTTAGATTTATTTCTGTTGTAATTCTATATTTGCCAACCTAGTAGCAAATCGTACTGAACCAAAATTCAGGTTCAAAGTTTAGAAATTTTAGCGCAAAAGTCAAGTTTAATTTGAAACGATATAAAAAGGAATGAAACGGAAAGAAATCATAACGCGATGAAAAGCTGAGTTTGTAACCAAACTATTTAAGCAAATGACATTTAATCACCTTTTTTTTCTTACCAGATATTATCAAAGATTCAATAACATATTTTTGTATGAGAAATGTCACTATTAATTAAAGTTTGATAAATACAAAAAGAAATATTAGCCAAATTTTTGAGGCTTCATTTTTCTCTTTCAGAAAGAACATTAAGCCTAGCTTTTTTTTCTCAATATAGTAATATAATCTTTTGAATTTAATCTTCAAGAAGATTGAAGTAAAAAAAAGAAATTCATATGGAAACATATGTAAAATGGCTGGATAAAAACAGGAGTTATAGCAGTATTAGTTCTGCAAATAAATGTAAAATTTTTTAGATCAACTAATTATTAAAATTATTAACTTTTTGCCAATTGTATAACTTTAGATACGTAAACGTTGCTCGAGCCATTTCGACTGCTGACGTAAGTGCAACGGATCCAAGTGTTGAAAACAAGTTTTTATCAGCAAGAGCATCACCACCAGATAGATGAGCTATAATCGGAACATTCCAACGTCGTGCTAAGCGACTGATTATTACAATTTCTGCAGATATTTAAATTTAATTTCAATTTCTTGATAATTTAAATTATCAAATATGATGATATTGTGAATGATAAATTAACATATACACACATATTTTTTCGAAATTAAAACTCAGAATACTAAAAATTTCAAGCTATTCCATCTAATTTATCCGATAATTGAAATTTGTCAGCACTATTCAGATCATTTTTGGGCTTTTCCTGATCAACAATCATGTCTGTCATAAAGTTCTAGAAAATAAATTTCATTCATCATTAAAATAATCTTTCATTATACAAATAATAATTAATTGGACACGATAAAATCTGAAATCGGAAAATTACGATACCTTCATTACAACCAGGTCCAAAATACACCGTAGCATTTTGCTTATAATGTAAATAAGCTGCATTTTCAACACCACTGAAGTCTTTGCATGATTCCATCGTAATTATTCTTTAAAATGAAAAAACATATATTAAATTTTTTATAATTTAAAATGTCATCCTCAATTTTTTTTCTAAATTTCCCAAGCATTTTTCTAAAAATTAAAGGAATCTCAAGAAAATTTAACTGCATAAATTAATTTTTACAAATCTGAAAATTCAACCCAAATCTTACTAATCAGCAAATTACTAATGATAAAACAGTAATTTTTTGGTATTAAACAAAGTGGAAGAGATTTACTTTATTTTTCAAGGTTTCATATTTTGTTATAAAATTTTCTATTTTTTATTTATTAATTTTTTTTCTTTAACATTTTCCAATAATAATATTCATTTCAATTTTTTTCATCAATCAGCTGATTGAAACATCAATAGCAGCAAATGGAATTTTAAAAATGCTAATAAAAAAAGACGTTGAAATATTTTATCTGTGAATATGAGTTTGAAATAAATGACAATTTTATAAAATTTGAAATAAATGACGATTTTATGGGATATAATTAATAAAACTTTTTCATTACTCCAATGATAAATTAGGCGGTAAAATATTGCGCTTTTGAAGATCATTAGCACAAATTTTAAGAACATCCGCTTCATTTGCAATAATTGGATTAGCCGGTAATAAATGTCCAACACGTATGATTTGTTCTTGAATACTTTCGCTTGTCAAATATAATAGAATTGATAAAGATAACATCTGTTGCTAAACAAAAAATTTTTAAATTTCATTAAATTTAAAAAAAAAAAAAGAAGGAAATATGAGAATAACGCTGTATAATTTACAAATTTAATGACAACTATGCTTAATCTTTTTCTGTTCGGTAATTTCCGTTACTATTTCATTTCCTATGCTCTTTAACATTTTAATATTCTTTTTTTTAAATTTTCAATTATGAATTTTCTAAACTACTATCTAGATATACAATATTGTAGAATCATTTGATAAGTGATAAACGAAATATATCATATGTGATCGAATATTTATTATTATTATTATTACTAAAATTATTAAATGTAAAATTGTCAAATTGGCAAATAAGATGGATAAGTAAGCGAAGATAAAATCATTAATAGTAATAAAATAAGAAAGAAATGAGGAATACATTTATCATCAAATTTATCTATTTATTTGGGCATTTAAAAGATTAAAAATAAGTGTTTATAATAAGAAATTCACTTTACAAAATTAAAGCGAGTGATTAAAAATTAAAATAAATTCCATTTTTGATGATGAAATGAATATCATTTTCTTTTTCCATGAATAATTTCAATTTTTCTCTTTTTTTTTTTCAACTTTTATCTGATAAGATTGATTTTTAATTTTACAGAGAGAAATTTGATGTCAGCCAACAACAGCCAATTTCAGTCTTACTTTTCATACAGTTTCAAATATATTTAAATCGAATTTGATGAGCTAAGTCTTAAATAATATGAGAACAGATTTTCAATGTTTGAAATTAATTCTAAAAAAAATGAAACTAATTTAAGTTTGGCAATAAACGATGCAAGCAGAATCGATTGAAAATTCGCTTATTATAACAGGAATTAAGATTTTATCAAAACTAATTTACTTTGAAAATAATTTTTTTTTTAATTTAATAATTAGCTTTTAAAATACTAAAATAAATCAATTAAGTTTATAAATTAAAAATCTTACCAACTTTGACGAATAGAAAGATTTTTCATTTTATCCTATACTAACAACATTTTTCAAACAAATATTGAAAATATTTGCAAAAATTTCTAAAAATATGAAAACAATAATAAAAATTTATGCTATATCATAAATACTGATCAAATTTTCTACTTCTAATCGCTAACACATTAACTTAATTATGAATTGATCGGTTCATTAACTCAGCCACGGTAGTTTCCTTTATGCATTTGGAAAGAATTAAAAATTAAACAGAAAAAAAGGTTGAATTTAAAAAATCAAATAATTTTTCCATCCAATTTTCTTAATGGATTAATTCATGATGACATGATTTTATCATTTGCATCAAAATATGCATGCGAATTTATCAAGCCGAAATTATTCATTAATGTGAAGTGAAAATTAGTTAATATTTACATAAAGAATGATTCTATTTTTAGTACTTATCCAAAGTAAAGCAAAATCATTTTGTTAAACTTGATTTGTTTCCCCTTTTTTTTTCTTTTTTTTTAATTTTTTGAATTCATTATTCGACATAAAATTTATATTTACATTTGAAAGTTATAAAATATAAAATTATTATGCATTTGTTAATTCTTTTTATTTCGTTCATAAATCTATTTCGTCTTGTAGAAATTTGCGAAATTTTGTAGACAGTGTTTTTCTATTTGCTTTAATAATTTTGTTTTAATCTCAAATCAAATAAAAATGATAGCTACAGTGGAAATTGTAGAAATAATTAATTGGACAAATTATATTATTGCATATTTTGTACTAAATTGGTCATAAGATTGAATTGTTGATTGTTTAAGTTTTTCAGTTTTTTATTTCAAACTAGCTGGCCCGGCCATGCGGAGCATGGCCGATCCAGCTATCTATGGTGGGCCGACACGCTTCGCTTGTCCGGCTCCAGCTAATCTATATAAATAGAAATATCAATGTTCGTTTGTTCAAAATCTTAAACCTCCGTAAGTCCTTAAACATGCACATTATTTATATTCATAATCTTAGATATACCTATTGCTTTGAAATTTTGACACAAAGGTGCAGTCGAATACGCGCATGTTTTTAAATATTCATCGATTGATTTGAAGTTTTTATGCGTGTTGCGCGTTGCATTCCAATGGGCAAATGTTTTTGAATAATAAAGATGAGCAATTCAAGCTTTTCGTTTGCTTTTTGCTTCGTGAGAAATGTGAGTCGTTCATTTTTTGATTTTTGGGAATGTAGTTGCATTGCGCAAATGTCGAGGTCAGGATAGTGTATAATCAAATGCTTCGTTCAAGCAATTTAAGGATTATTTCTCTGATTTTTAATATTAGATTGTGTCTTGAATCGTTCTTTTCGTGAATTCTACCCATTGATCTAAACCGCACAATTGTAAGGTTGACAATGAGCTTTGTTGATCGTGAATGTAAACGTCTATCAAAATGGGAATTGCAATCTCTTAAATTGAAATAACGTGTCTATTGGAATCATAAGAAGTTCTCCACCGATTGCTTTCAAGTTTTGACAAAACCTTGTATTGGAATAGGCTATCACTTTTATATAGATATGCTCCTTATATATATATGCGATTCCCTAGAAATATTTATAATCATCTAGAAGCTGCAATAGTTTATCTTGCACTATTTTAATTTTCCTAATTTCAATAACTTGCGAAAAAAAAAACAATTTCGTAAAAATTTCCACAATATCGATTAAGCTTCCGGAAAAAAAAACTTACAGCTAATATATATAAATAGAAATGTTCGTTTGCTCAAAATTTTAAGCCTCCGAAAGTTCTCATCTATTGCTTTGAAATTTTGACAGAACGTTGCATTGGAATACATGCATATTTTACCGACCTTATTGAGCTTTGCATTACTAAAGACCAAATCCATTTTGCAGAAAGTAAGCGTGGATAATAGAATCTGTCTGCTTACTTTTATTTGTCAGCCTACCTGAATGTAACGTTGTGTCAAAATTTCAAATCAATGAGTTAACTTGTGTCAAAATGATGATTGAACATCTAAGACAAAGAGATAATCCAAGACACGACCTAATATTAGAAGTAATATCAGCCTAACATAAGAGATAATTCACGAATTGCTTGACGGAAACATTTCATTATACACTATCATGATCCCGACATTTGTGCGACGCAGCCAAACTCCCCATAAGTCAAAAAATAAATGAATTACACTTCTCATAAAGCAAAAAACAAACGCTCAAACTACGGGCCTTCTTTATTTAAAAACAACGCCTATTTGAATGGAACGCGGCATGAAAATTTCAAATCAACCGATGGAGAACTTGAAACGTTGCAAGAAGCAGGCGCAGTCAATGCAGAAAGAAGGCATGGTGATTAAATTCTGTCCGCTCATGAAGAGGCGGAACGGGAAGAGTCAAAAAATTCATTATAATTTATTATTAATTATTATTATCTATTATTATTTTTCATCATCTATCAGTATTATTATTTATCATTATTTATTATTTATTACGCAGCGGTAAGGAATTAATAATATCAATAAAAAAATCTAACGATAAATTTACAAAATAAAAAAAGGAGAAAACGACTAAAGGGAAAAAAACCCGAGTCGAAACATTAAACTGCTTTCATTGAAATCCCTATTTAAAATGATAGAAAAGGGCGCCTTTGTTAGTCCGTGATGATGATGCGTTTTTGTCGGCTCGCGGCGGTCATCGATATTGACCTAGTTGAGGGTTACAAAGAAATGATCAATAATTATTCATTGCACTGTTCTTATTGAAATCCCTATTTAAAATGATAGAAAAGGGCGCCCTTGTTAGTGCATATTGATGATGCGTTTTTGTTGGCGCGCGAGAGTCTTCGACATTGACCCTAGTTAAGGGTTACAAAGAAATGATTATCGTCAGTTTCAATAACCATTACTATATTTGTTGATATGTTTACTATGGAAGTATTTTTATTATCAAAATTAAAATAAGAGTCAGCGAATGAAAAAAAAAAGAAGAGGAATTAAAGATGAAAGATGAATCGATAATTTAATTTAATTATTTCACAATTTAATTTGATTTGGATGAAAATGGTAAGCTGTTTTTGATATAACTGACATCAATACGTTCCATTTCAAATTTACCTTTACTTCATAGTAGACTTGATTACTCATTTAAAATGCAGCAAATAATTTCCTTTTTTCTTCTCTACTTTGATCATATTTGACAATGATTTTAATTTCAAAATCTTATAATTATTCAATAAAGTCTACAAATTTTGAAATTCTGAAAAAAATCAAAAATTGAAATAGTTCTTTTGGTTTTGAAGTAATTCATCAATTGATTTATGGGATAAATTGTAAATGTAAAAGGATAAGGTATAATGAAAAAGTTGCTGCTTTTTTAGTTAGACAGTTAGTTTTGGATGCACGAGATGGACAAATTTTTATGGCTTATAAATTTTAATTTGATTTGAAAGCTTTTGAGTAAAATATTATGTTGATCACGGTTATCAACAAAGTTCTTGCTCTTCTTTTTTTCGTTTTTTTTAAAACTCTAAAATTTATCATGATAAAGGTTTGCAAAAATATAAAATTCAAGACATTAAAACTTCATTTAATTTATTTCAAACAATATTATGATAAAATTAATGCTTATTATTGTGATCGTTACCATTTCTTGTTCGAAAGAGTATTCCGTAGTTTCAGTATTAACTTCAAAGTGCTTTACAAGTTTAGCAAATCCATTATGATTCATTATTGCAAAAAGAAACGATTTCATTTTTCTAAATCATTATTTTCGATTAATCAGTTGTTTTTATTAAGTCACCATTTTGTTCTCTAGTTATGAAAAAAATTATTTTCCGATTAATTTAGCAGCATTATTTTACATTTTTATTTATCACTAGCTGGACTAATCGCGCGAAACATTGCAGAGTCCAGCTAGTCTATATAATAAAAATGTAAATCTTTATTCGCCCAAAATCTAAGTCTTAGAAAATTCTTAAACAAAAGCATTATCTATACAGAAACAAGCACCGATTCGAATGAACGTTGCATGAAAAATTCAATTCTTTGGTACTTGAAACCTTGAAACCCTTTATGGAAATGAACAACAAAAATTTACATTTTTATTTATATAAATTTCATAAATTCATCGAGATATATGCAGCATTGTTTTCTTCTTTTTTTTTTTTAACTTTTTTCTCTCAAATATGGAAAATATTGATAACATCTATAAAGTTTCCGTGTAACACAATATTAACAAATAATAGTATGATGCATAAAAATGATTCTTGTTTTTAAGTTTAAACGCAATAGATTTTAATTTTGAATGCAACACTTCGTTTTTGTCTTAGAATGAAAATATTATTTAGAGTAATTTTCAAGTATCATTAAAACTGAAACATTATTTAAGAACTTTCAAGTATCACTGATCCATGCAAAAGCAAATTATCATTGTTAAGACCAAGATTATCCAGCTTTAATTCTTTCTTTTAATTGTTAATTTCATTGAGAATGATGGTCGAAGAAATAATGGTAAGAAAATTAGATGAATTAATTTTTATGTTTCATATTTTCCGTTTTGATTAATTCTTAAATTTCAATATGTCAGACTCCATTGGCAAGTTCCTAAGTTTCGCGCTTTGAAGCTGGCTAATTTTTAAATTTCACTACTGAATTTGTTCGACAATATTAAGAAATTTTCAAGTCTATACTTCGATTCTAATTAATCCTTATATTTTATTTTAAATTCAATGCTTTATTTTCTCTTAAAACTGAAATATTATTTGAACAACTTTCAATATTTAGACGAAACTTTTCAGTATCATGAATTACCTGAATATAGATATTTAATATGAACTGATAGATTAGCCCTGGCCATTTTCATTATCAACTTTCCAACAAGTGCAAACAAATATCAGTTCATTTTTCTCAGAGAAAATAGAAACATCGTGAGTTTTTTTTTTCTTATTTTAATAGTACTCAGATGGGATAAATTTAACAACTTGATTTATTGAAATTAGCAAATTGCTTTCAGAAATATGGTAAATTTGCTGACAGACAAATTGTTTGTCAACAGTTTTTCTATAAAAAAAAAGAAAAAAGGACAAAATAGAAAAAGATAAAACAGAGATAGTACATCTTCATGCTATGCCAAGAAAAAAACAGCAGAAAAGTCATGCGAATGCGATGGATAAGGGAAAAAGCAAAAATAAAGAAAACTATCAAAATTTTCCATAAATTTTGATATTTTCCAGTCTCTATAAAATCATCAAAAAATCTGTTAGTATTTATCAAATTAATTTAAAAACAAAGAAGTAATCAATAAGGAAAAAGATGAAAAAATTTGTCAGAATAGACTTCAATAAATGTATTTATTATTTTAAAGATATCATTTCTTCAAAAAAAAAAAAAGAAAACAGAATGAATTTTTCAAGTTACGGATATAAATTATTTGGACAAGAAATGAAACGAAAAGTGTTTTCTGCTCTTTTCATTCTTCGCTCATAATTTGGAATTTAAAAAAATGATATAAATCGAAATTGAACTAGTTGAAGATTGTTGAAATTTGGTTTATAAGAGATGTTCTTTTGCACAGAGTTCCGCTTTTTGATCATTTTTTATCGGAACTGATTTGATAATGATAAAAAGGTAAACGAGATATTCTTCACTTCATTTTGACTTTATTTACCAATTAAAATTTATTTTACTATTTGAAATTATAGCAAGAAATATAAATGACTAATATATTTCCATTTAAAATTTTTCAATCATCATTAAATGTTACGTTTTTTAGATTTTTTCCCTTTTATTGTCCAATTTTAGTTAAATATTAGAAATATATATCTTATTTTATTACGCATACTGTATGAAGTGTTATGCATTCCTAGATCTTTATTTTTGATTATTTTATCTCAGATACTGTATAATTACGGTATTAAAAATTATGGTATAAAATTTCATAAATTTCTGGATACAGTATGATGATAGTACTATATATTCTTTAAATCTTTATTTTCGTTCTTTTATTTCACATTTTGCATGATAATGTTATTGATTTCAAAAATTTTAAAAAGTGATGGTATTAAACATGATTTAGATTTTTTTTCTTCTACTATTTGGCAACATATTTTAGCAGATATATTAGCATTCAACTCAATCAATGTGTCGTCAGTATTTTACAATTGTTTGTTGTCTTCTTTCTATTTTCATGCATGAAAGGACAAAGGAAAAAAAAAGTGATTTCGGACGAAATTTTTACAAATTGAATTTTCAAATGAATATTCTACGAAACGTTATATTTTTCCTGTCTTTAATAAATTAGCATTATACAGTAGATTTTTATTTCTCATATTTTCTATCATTACATTTTATTACGATATCGTAATTTATAAAAAGTACCATAACTGGATGAATTGTAATATTGGTTAGTCTTCACAAATAAACTACCATATCAACGGATAACTGTAATATTGGTTGGCCTTGGTTAATAAATTACTGTATCCATAGATATTGTAATATTAATTAATCTCGACTAATACACTGCCATAATTACGGATAACTGCAACATACATTAGCCCCTGATTAATAAACTACTACACTTATGATTGTTTTAATATGGATTAGCTTTGATTGCCTGCAAATATTGCAATATGGATTAGTCTCAAGTAAGAAACTTTCATATCTACAGATGTGCTGCTTTCTTTTCTTTTGTTATTCTGTGCAAAATGATTCATTTTTTCGAACTGGACAAAATTTTACAAAAAAGAAGGGAAAAGATTTTGATGCCATATGGTCGATATCTAACATATCATGAATGATTGGTGCAAACTTGATCATAAATTGATTTACGCGGTGATTCATTTGGTGGTGAAAAAAAAGGTATTTTTTTCACTCTTTTGTTTTGTTTCAAACAAGCAAACAAATTCCTTCGTTTCATTTTTGTTGATAATTTAAATAAATTTTCGAAATACATCAGCTGAAAAGAGGCAAGAAATTCTATATACAACTATGTATATATGATGATGATACATTACCATTCATTTACAAAGCAAAAAATGAAATGGGTGTTGTTTTCAATTTTTTTCTCTTTTTTTTCATTGAGACAGTTTTCAACATTAGCAATTTTCTGTTTTTATACTTTCGAAATTTCAAGAATTACGAAATATTGAATTTAACCAATCATTTAATTTATTTTTATAACTGAATTGTTTTCTCGACTACTTTTGCTCAACTCTAACATTTATCAGTTCCATTACATAATCATCATTCCAACGCCTTGTTCATTTTGATGTCATCAACATCTGATAAGTCCGTAATCATCATTTCAAAGTTTATCAACTACGTCATATTCGTCTATAATTATTTATCTATAATTAATGAAGCATGAATTGTTATGTTCTGATATTAAAATTTACTTTTCGATTGTAAAAATTTAATTTATCAAAATTGTTATACAATTATAAGTAATTAAGATATTATTTTTAGCAGAATATTCCATTTGTTCACACCAAACAAAAATTATAATTCATATACTTTTCAATTATCCAGGGAGAAAATGCCTTATTTCATACAATCTTTGAGAAGGAAAAAAAAACTATACTTAAAAGTTACAAACTGGAATTCATTTCAAAGCTACTCTTTTTTTTCAATGAAAATAAAATTACTTCAAACTATTATTGAAAAAAAAAAAATAATTTCAGCAAAATAAAGCGAATCTATAACTTTTTTGGTGCAATAATTTTGACAAATTGAATATTCAAATTCTTATCTATGCAAATAAAAATGTAAATATTCGTTATTTATTTCCACACAACGTTTCAAGTTGTTTATCGATTGATTTGAAATTTTTGATGCGATGTTGCATTCAAGTGAGCGCGTTTTTTGGAACTTTCGGAGATTTGAGATTTTGAACAAACGAACATTACATTTTTGTTTATATAGGCTAGCTGGAGCCAGCTACGCGGGTTCGGTTTTTTTCTATTTTTTTCATTATAAAAAAAAGTCAATACAAATAATTACATTTTTCTATTTTCAGACAATTAATTTTTTAATTTTTTTTTTCTATTTCAAACAATTAATTTTTTGTTTAAGCAATAAAATATTTAATTCATTCATTATTTAGTACCACAAATAATTTTTCCTTAATTATCTGTTGTGATGAATTGCATTGTTGCGTGTATGTATTATTATATTTGCGTGCAGTTACATGAAATAAAAGAAATGTTAACTATTTTAACTATTAAATGCATATAAAATGTCTTTCGTACCATTTATAGAAAAAATTGATTTCTAATTTATAGTTTATCTATTTTTATAAATTTTCTCAAATTTTTCAAAATTTTGTTTTCCTATCGTATGATTATACTATAGTATAGTATAGAAAATAGAAATCTATTGATTTTCTGGTTGATACAATTTGCTTAGTCAGAATATTCATTTGTAACTAACATTACTTCATTTTTTTATCGATCTATAAAGTAAACGAAATCGAATATACAGTTTGAAGTTGATTGCACTTAAGACTATTTCGTTCCTAAATAGTTTTATGAAACAAACAAATCAATCACGTAACTTGAAATTGATTGCACTTAAGCAATTGATATATTTGGAACGAAAAAAAAAAAAAAAAAAATCAAGCTATAGGACATGAAATTAATTGCATTTAAAACCATTTCATCTTCTACCAATCTAACCTATCAGATAAATAAATCAAATTATGCAACTTGAAATTAACTAAAATTACAATCGTTTTTACCATATCCATGTATGAAATAAACAAATAAAATTAATTGCATTTTCAATCTTTTTATTTTTCATTCAATCAAGATTTTTTTTCATGTGAAATAATACAAATCATGGTATACAACTTGAAATTAATGATAAAAAGCTATGTATGTGTAAGAATTGTTCTAATCTCATGCAAATTGTTTATTTTAACATTTCTTGACAACCTTTTCTTTCTCGGACCAAAAAAGCATAAACAATTGGGAAATGTGAAAGTATCGGGAAAAATTCATTCTCGATTATTTCGCATTTTCTAGTACTTTATGTTTTTTGTTGATAAAAGATAAAATGTGGGAAAAAAAGATGGATGAAGGAAGAAAAGAAAGGAAAAATGAAAAGCTGTTTGAATAGTTTTTATTATAATTGATTT
The DNA here is from genome assembly GCA_028564675.1 of Onchocerca lupi. Taxonomy (NCBI): domain Eukaryota; kingdom Metazoa; phylum Nematoda; class Chromadorea; order Rhabditida; family Onchocercidae; genus Onchocerca; species Onchocerca lupi. Next base: position 142,879 of record JAOVVO010000110.1, on the reverse strand, counting down.
TACTTTTTTTGAGATATTTTTTTCAAAAAGTTTTCCATTTATGAAAACATCTCAATTATATGAAAAAGTTCTTTTTTTTTTGATTACGAAGAAAATTTTGATTTATTGATGAATTAATCAAACACATAATTTTCAATGAAATAATGATCATAAGAATTGCTTTATGATTAAGATTTTTTTGATAAATTTCATTTCCTTTTTATATTCATTTTGAATTTTCCTTTTTCTTTCTTTTTATATTTGACATATCATGAAAAACCTATCATACTATTGAAATATAGCGTAAATTAGAAGAAAAAAGATAAGTTTCAAAGTGATAGCAGAAATAGTAGTAATTAATTATATTAATTTGTTAAATTTAATAAATAAAATTAATAAATTTGAGGAATGAAACATTAATTTACTCAATAATTATTTTTCTTCATCTTATTAAACTTTTTTCGCCTATTTTCTCCTTTCTCTCTTTCTCTTTTAGTTCTTCTTTCGTTTAATCTATTTAATTTCACTCTGGAAAGAAAATTCTGTTAAAAGATTTTTTTAAATATGAAAACAAGCTTATTGTTTATATTTAATTTTAAACTGAATAAAAATTTTCCTATCCGTTTTTCTTTCCTCTCTCTTAATTTGTTAATCTTAGCAAAAATATTCATATAAATATGAAACAGTAAAATTATATTAATTTTAGACTTATTTTAAATTTGATAATAACAACAAAAATGAAATTTTTATCACATAAGTACTATTTTTCCATTTTCCTTTTCTTTATTGCAATTATTAATTAATTAATACGAAAAAAAAGGAAAAATGTTCACGGATAAAATATTCTATAAAAGATAAAATAATGAGCATATTAATACAGTTACCTTAAAAGAATATATAAAAAAGGAGAGAGATAAATACTGATTATCAATGTTTATTACCAGTAATCCATTAATCGATATTCAAATATTTTGATGTTTTCAATTTTTCTCTCCTTCTCTTCGTTATCAATAATTATTATCAATGCTCAATTATTTTGAAATTCTCAAACTCTCTCTCTTTCTCCCTTCCTCTTCTTTTTTATGTGTTCTTTTAAGATAAATTTGTAATAATATGCTCATTAATGATAATATTTCATTGAGCTTTTTTTAAATTTAATTTAATAAAAATAAAAATATAAGCGAAATATATAATAGATAAAAGAGAAACCGAGAGAAGGAAAAGAAAATGAAGAAGAGGATAAATTCAATATTTGAAATTTTAATTAAAACAAGCCGCAATCATTTCAATTACATGCAACTATGCTGCATTGTACTTTTTTTTTCAGATATTTTGAAATCATTCCTAATCCTTTCATTTCTTCCTCCTCCTCCTCTTCCTCCCCTCCTCCTCCTCCTCTTCCTCCTCCTCCTCTTCCTCCTCCTCCTCCTCCTCCTCCTCCCCCTCTTCCTCCCCCTCCTCCTCCTCCTCCTCTTTATCATCCCATTTCAACATCCAGTAGATAAATAAATAGCTTTACTTTAAATTTCCTTCCAGACATTATTGATCTTCAATTTCTCCTCTGCCTCCTCTTCCGCTCTTTAAATATTGATGGCAAATTTTTAGCTGATTTTAGCCAACTTTTTTGAAAATAGATTTTCATTTTCAGAATTTATTATTTTATTTATTAAGTATTATTAAATTGATATTTGGATGAAATTAAATATTAAATGCTTAATTTATGCTTATTTTGCTGTTTATTTTTACTTACAAGACGTTAAAGCAAGAAATTAGAAAAAGAATAGTCAAAAATTAAATATTTAATATTTAATTTAATTTAATATTAATTTTAATAAGTGATCCAATTTATTAAGTTTTTTTTCACCGACTATGGAAAATTACAAGTTTGTTTTCTTTTTTTTTCGTCATATAATTTTATAAGGTTTTTTGAAATTTATTCTTTTCATTAAGATTTGCTAAAATCAAACAAAAATTTTATTAAGAACTTTGGTGCTTTTTTCGTTTTCTTTTTTGAACTTATTAAAGAAATATTAAATATTTAATCAAAAGATTCGATGAAGAAAATGAATAAATATCATTTATCATTAGTATCTATCATATTTTTTTTTTTTTTTTTGTTGATTATATCGCCGGAATGGGCGAGTAGATCATTTATTAATTTTTACATTATAAATTTTTTCAGAATCGAAACAAATAATTTTTTTGATTATCAATAATTGCCGGTAATTTCGTAAATAATGCATAACCAATCCCATATTATATTAAATTTTAATTTTCTGGTAACAGCCAATCAAGGTTAAAAAAAAAAAGAATTGACATATTTTATCTTTAAGCTTCCCAAATATTAATACAGCTAAAATGATATAATTTAATCTGTAAACTTATAAAATATTCAATCTGGTTAGAATGATATAATTTTGATCTTCAGAATTTCCGAAACATTCAATCCAGTTAAAATGATGTAGTTTTATCCGTTTTCTACATATTCAGTCCGATTAGAATAATACAATTTTATCTCTTAATTTCCGAAATGTTAATTCAATCAGAAATTCAGAAAAACAAAGGAAAAGTAATATTGATAAAGAGATAGAAAGTACCTGTAATTTTTTTTAATTGTTAAATATTAATTGGAATAACTTATCGATTTTTACAATTTATGTAAATCGTTTCTATTATATATGCATGGCATGCGTGGGTATGCGTGGGCGTGTGTGGACGTGCGTGGGTGTGTATAGATAGTATTTATGGGTTCATTTGTATAATAAAATAGTTCAACGAAGGTCATTATTCATTCGGATGGCATGTTATATGCCTACGATTCTCTTCGATGTTCCATTTCCTACTGCCGATATATCGAAATTAGTTTGCCATCCATCAGCTTATTACGATTAAATTTGTTAAATTTAAATTTCTTTCTTCAAAATCTGATAATGTCCAATGAATTTCAATACATCAAGAAACGATTTCCTTCCGGATTTATTGAATTTTTTGATTATTAATGATCTTTTTCCGGATTTATTCAAATTCCTAAGAACATTATAGTAGTATATCTTTCCGGATTTACTGATTTTCAGAAATCACTAATTGATTCACTTTCCAATTTCGCAAGTTTTATTGTGCGAAAAATTTCACTAGATATCTCGATATTAATATGTAATCATTTACAGTCAGATCAATAAAGCCGAAGAGGTAAAACTATGTATCTTTCAATATAATTGAAAAGCAACTTTCAAGCAAATTAAATTTCAATTTTTATATTCCAATTTGTTGAAAGTTTACATTTTAGACAATTTATTTGTCCAAAAAACGATATATATGCAGCATATATGTATCAAAGGGTTAACATTATTGAAGATGAAAACCGGAATAATTATCGTCAACTAAAAGCGAAAAATAGGCGAATAATCGAGAAAAAAAAATGTCATTATTACAGAGATAAAATTGGGAAGTTTGAAATAAGTGAAGTTTTTTGGAAATAAAAATTTTCGAAAGTGAAAAAATCTAGTCAGAACTAATGGAAATGAAGTTTTCGAAACAGAATTAATCATTATAATTCCTGTAAAATCTGGTACTTTTTCTTTTATTTCATTCCTTTTTCGTTTTTTTTTTTTTTATCATTTTTCTCTTCTCTTTTCATATTGTTAATTGAATGTAATATATTACATTCAAATCAACATTTCATCAAATTTAATTTTTAATAAAATTTCGGTATTTTTTTACTAAAATAACGCAAAATAACCGACGAAATTTTATGAAAATGAAAACGAAAAGATTTTTCCTTTTCAGTTATAAAATTTTTGAAATTAATTTAAGACGGAAATATCATGCCTCATACGAAAGAAATCTTAGATATTATTATTAGTTATCGATCATTTATTGATTTCACAAATTGATATATCGATATGAAAATCGATTAATCAGAAATATCAGTTTTTTTTTTTATTTTTTTATTTTTATCGAGATAGGAATAGGATAGGGAAAGAGAGGGAGAAAAAAAAAGAGGAAAATTTATTTTCGAAAATATTAATTTGTATTTAAAGATTTATGTATAAAAGATTTATCTATAGATTGTATGTAATGATGGCAATAGTTATCATCACTTATCAGCGGTGATGAAAACTGGATCAAAAAAGATGGAAAGAACGACAATATGTAATTAATAATGGTAATTATTATCATTGTTATTGATAATAATTGTGATCATCAATTACATAATAATCCATCTATTTTATCATATCTCTATTAAATTGTATTTTTTACCTAATACTGTTTATGATCAATATTTTTTATAATAGAAAAAAATTTAAATTATTAATTTTTTTTTATTCTTTTTTCTCTTCAATTTTTAGTGCTTCTTTAATTTCAACATTTTTTTTTTTAATTTGCATCAAGGAATTTATAATCACTTTACATATTCATATGTTTGATTTAATTAAAAAACTAATTAATTTGTGTTATTAATTGAGTCAATTTGGAATAATTTAATTTCAAATAATTATACATATATTCTCGATTTTCTTCCTGCAGGAATGTTAGCAAAGAGAAAAAAAATTGAAAATTAAGAAAAAAGTAATCGGAAGAGAGGGAGAAAAACATAAAGAACAACAACAAGCATCTGCAATTCATTTTAAACCGATTTATTTATCAAATATATTTACAGTGAATCTTTCGAATTTTAGATAATAAAGAAAAAAAAAGGTAATTTTATTTAAAAGAAAAGAGAGGAAGAATGATTAATTTTCAAAAAAAGAAAAAAAAAAAACGAAAGAGAGAAAGATAGGAAGAAAAAACTTCTTCAATTTTTTTGTTTTTTTCTTTAGTCTTCTAGATATATCATACAGTGAAGTTTTCATATTTTGAAGAAGCGAAGAAAATGCTTTTATTTAATAAAATAATTTTAAATAAAATTGACACGTGTGAATTTTACGCATAATAATACCGTAAAAATTGCGTTTAACAATGTTATAAAATATATTTGCATTAATATACATGTATATTACATTACCTAAATGTTTAATGTGACATATTTGAGCGGAAGATTTATACTTTAACTCAATGTTTGTAATTTTGAGAATTTGAATTATGATTATGCAATATGTATGAAAGTATTTCATACCTATTATAAGTGGAATATATTCTTCACACGTACAATGTAATTTATTTAGAAATATTCGTTTTATTAAACCAAAAATATAATCATTTTGATTAGCTTATTTTTCATTTAAGCCTTATGATTTAATGGACTAAAATTATTAGCTTTATATTTAATTTATTTGAAAACTTTTGGAGGAAAATTTATTTAGTTCTTCTCTACTTTGATATCATTTCTTTGTTTTTTGCTTTTGCTAAAATCATATTTTAGCTCAGATTTCATCAAAAGGAAATATTATGTAATAATTGATCTTCAAAAAAATTTTCACTTTTTCAATTATTTCAAGTAATCTTTTAGAATTAATATCAATTTTATAAATTATTAATTTTCATAATAATTTCTTTACATAAATGCTTTTTTAAATTCGATTTATCGCTTATGAAATCTTAAAAGATTAAGTTAAAAATAGCTAAAAAATTGGAAAAACTCTTTTGAAAAAATTAATTAAATTATTTTATATTATTTTTGAAAATTTCTAAATGACTGGCAGCTATTTATTATTCTCTTCCAGTATCGATGTATGGGTTTAATTTTATTTCTTGCCAAGAAAAAAACAAATAAAATTCTAACATAAACCTAGGGGATCTAATGTGATGGCCAAATGGCCAAGGAAGAAGGACTAGACTTATAAACAATTAGTAGGTAAAGCAATTTTCTCCATTTCCTTCTTTTGAATGTTTAGCATACTTGTCACTTTATCACTTAGACTAATCGAATTAAAATCAAAATATAAAGAATAGAAAAAAGGCCATAAATAAAAAAACAAACTATATTTATTTAAAAATTAAATGATTTGAATTTTAACTCTTTTTTAGTTTCTTTTTTTATTAATCATTAAAATTATCTATATAAACAGAAATCTAAATGTTCGTTGTTCATTTTCACACAATCTTTCAAATTTTTCATTGATTGATTCGAAAATTCCATACAACGTTGCATTCGAATAGGCATGTGTTTCTATCAATGCCTCAGCACTGCTTTTATAAGAAAAGCAAATGAGTGATACCATAAGAAAATACTAATAGCCTTTGATAAAGCCGAAACAAGAATTGAGTAAGCTCGCATTGAAATGTTTGTATAGTCATGTGCTAAGCACTATGATGATGGAGAACAATTAAAAAATTCTGAAAATACTTTTAACATCATTTAGCAAGTTTTTTGCTTCTAAAAAAAAGTAAAAGTTACTTTGTAAAAAAAAACTTTCAGGTTGCTGTTGCATGTTTTCCTCTTCTTCAAGTGCTTTTAATTACAATCATAATTAGACATTATTGCTAGTTTTCACTCTTTTTTTTTTAAATCTGTGACACAAAATAAATGGCAGGTGAAAGTAAGTGGAGTGAATTTATTAATCACGCCTACTTTCTGCATTTTTCACACAATGTTTCAAGTTTTCTCACCGACTGATTTGAAACTTTCATGCAACGTTGCATTCGATAGGAACATGTTTTTATATGGATAAGGAGCGTGTTTACGAACTTTCGGAGATTTGAAGTTTTAAACAAGCGAACATTTATCTTTATTCGTATAGATTAGCTTTTATTATGTAATAACTGAATCCAGCAACGCGAAGTGTGGATGGGCCACATTTCGGCCACATTTATGCTGGATTCAGCTGTTATGTAATAAAAGTTAAAATATATGATAGGCATTACAAATAGGTCAAAAAACGAAGAAAGTTAAGCCTTAAATCGAATTTTTAAGTTTTGCTTCAAATTTTTCATTTATCATTCCAATATTAGCATATTTATTTATCGAGAAAAAATGACTAATTAGTTGATTAGTTCAGTTAATCAGTCAATTTGTCACTTTTTAAATTAACCAATTAATAAATTAGTCATCTTCATTAATTTTAGTCACTAATTAGCTTAGTGATTTTCAGTTAATATTCAGTCAATTGACCAGCCATTCGCCATCCAATCGATCGAAAAATTCATTTATTCGGATTAGTCAATAAAGAGAACTTTATTTGATGTTAATCAACTTGGCTATTTAATAATTTAATCCAAAATGCTTCGATTTCTCGTCAGCACTTTTCACATTGAAAATCTGTCTGCCATATGGTAGCTAAGCCAGACAGTTTTGTTTCTTTTTTCCCTCTTCCCTTGGCTCCTTCTTATTCTATCTTATCTTGAAAGCCATAAATATATTTTCCTATTTTTTTTTTCTTTTTTTTATTGATACAGATGTGAAATCAATGTTTTAGATTCATTGCTAGATGTTTATATATACATAAATTCACGTTTAAATTTGTTCCAGCACAAAATATTAATGAAAATTAATTGATTAGTACTAAAATTATAATTTAATCTTTTTTTTTTTTGATTTTGACCACTTTTATTTTTCCATTATGATATTACAATAATATTAATGTTGGTTATTGATGAATATAAAATATAAATTGCCCAAAAATGTTAAATGAGCTTTAATGGTCTTTCTTTTTATTTTTACACTTTTCATAGTTAAAGCTGAATAAAATTGAAATTTTGATTAACAAGTGAATAAAAATTCATGCCGTTTTTTTCCTGAAATTTATACATTTGTCAAGTAATTATACGAAAAAAAAAATGCAAAAAAAGAGATGAAATATGTAATTATCATTGTTAACATCATGCTGGAAACCAAATTTTCTCTTTCTTTTCTCGTTTCTTAACCATTTGTGTTTTTTTTCTTACATATTTTTGCTTTTCTATTTTCAAAAAAAGAAAAAATTTTAAACATACTTTTGGTATTTAACTTTCACGTTTGATTATTTTCAGTTTTTTTTATCGCTTCATTTTTACATTAAATTAGTTTGAAAATATTTTCTCTTTTTTCCCCTCACGCATGTTTACATGTTATTGAAATGACATTTCTTAACTCATTCAAATCATGTCATTAAAAATGCAGTTAATTGGTATGCAAGCAATTTTTTATGCGATTGGAAATAACAAATAACAAGTTGCAAGGATAAAAATTGCTATATTTTTTGATTATAATTGAGAAATTTTGAGCATAAAATTTTTTGTTTTTTTTTTTGCAAAATTCATCTCAAAGATTTTAATAATATAGCAATTCTGCATGCATGCATGTGGAATCGTCATATGTTTTATTAATGATACTGAATTTGCAACTTAGTAGTGATATGAATTTGTAATTGAAATGTCGTTTTATAGTCTAACAATTTTGATATTTCTTGAATAATTCATTTTTAACAAAATTTAAAACACTTGCTAAATAATTGGCTTTTTACCAAAAGTTTAAAATATTTTTAAAAAAAATTTAGCGAAATATTTGGCAATTTTTCCAAGAAAACCGTTCAAATTAGGGATTTTGTTCTTTTTTAATATAATAAATGTTGATAATATCAATATGTTTCGTTATTATGTCTAAATTTTCAAATATTTTTGATGGATACTTAATAGACTCGAACGTGTAATTAATATATTCGACACAAATGTAGGACATATTAATATCTGAATAAAAGTTCTAGCGAAAATCGGTTTATATATCGTAAAACACTTAATTTCAGAAAAAGAAAATCAATATTCATGCCTTCCCTTCTTCCTACCCAATTTTTCTTTCTTTCTCTTTCGAAAAAAAAAAAAAGAAATTTTTCACCGAAATTTCGTTTTTTTTTTTTTACGGGATAATTTAGCACAAAATCAATTTATACATGAATGGGCTTCATTATTCATAACATCAAAATATGTAATTCTGCGAAGGGGAAAAAATGAAAAGGAAAAAATAAAGAAATGGCCGTCAAAATATGTGTTCTATTCGAAAAGAGCGAAAAATTTTCAATATTTAAGCGAATTTTGTGATTTCTTTTTTTCCACGATATTTTAGTAATTTGAAAATAATAGAAAGGAAAAGAAAACAGTTTTGGGGGAATGAATTTTTTTAATATTTAAGCGAATTCTAATCATTTCTTTTTTCTTTTTTTAAAAAAAATATTGTGGAGATTTGAGAGTAGCAAGGAAGAGATAACAAAATTAGGAAAATAAGGAAATTTCATGATTTTATGATTTCTTTTTCTTTTTGCAATATTTTAAAAATTTGAAAATGGCGAGAAAAAAAAAGAATGTTGAAAGAAAAATTTGATATATTTTGAAATCAATAAAACATATGTATTTATATTTATATATTTTGCAGGAATCATAAATGAAGCAACAATATTTTCTTCTTTCTTTCATATTTTGCTTTTTAAATTTGAAAAAGAATAGAAAAAGAAAGAGAAAATTTTTCATATTTTGATCAAATAACCAATTCATCATTTTATTCTTCAATAATGAAAAAGATTGGAAATGAAAAGAATGAAAGAGTTTAGAATTAGAAGAGAGGAAAAAGAGAAGAAATTGTGATGATCATTTCAAAGCAAACTGAACCAGACGTCATTTTTGTCTTCGTCATCTTTCTCATTTTGCTTTTTCTGCCTTCAAAATTTCCCTTCTATTTAAATTTTATAATATCTCGGAAAAAAAATTAAAATAATGATGGCATTGTAGAAGTGGTAAGAGTTAAGGTTAAATATTTGATTGTTTTGAATGATAATTGATAATTGAAAAGGCCGCATTTTTCCATTTTTAAAATAATAATTCAGTTATAAGATTGATTGATTTGATTGGAAGTCAATATTATTTAAGGCTTATATTAAATTTGAATTTCTCTATTCTTTCACGATTTCAATGGAAGTATTATTCTGCAAATTAGATCTATAATCGAAATCTATCAATCAAAACTAGAAACAATTCAGTTAAATGCTGTTTAAAATGAATAAATGATATAAATAGCAGTTTCTTGAACTTGAATAATTCGTAAAGCAAACTTAGTTCAATAACTTTCTGAACTTGTATGATTCATGAAAAGACGTAATTCAACGACTTTTCGAACTTTAATAAGCGTAAAAGAAACTTAGTTCAACAACTTGAACCGAAATGACTCGTAAATAAGATTTAGTACAACTTTTTAAATTTAAATAATTCGTGAAGAAAATTTAGTCCAGTAACTTCTTCGAATTTGTGTAATTCATAGAATGATCTAACAAATTTTTGAACTTGAATAATTTTGAAGGATGCATGTAAACAATAAACAAAAAATCCTTAAGTATTCATAAAATATTTTCAAGCAACTCATTTTATTTAACTTAACTCTTTTTTTCTTTCATGCAATTTAATTATCACAAAATTGCACCAGAAAGTTGTCACCCGAATTTTCAGTCTTATATAGTTGGTATTTTCAAATGATTTAAAACTTTGGATTTCGACAAGAGAAGGGCTTAGCAGTCCTTGGAAATACTTTTTTCTTATTTCTTCGGGAATGCATACATATGTATTTATATATAATTGTAGCATAATTAGACTGCCTAGTGAAAATAGTTTTCAAAAGATGGAAATACTTTCCGGGGAATTAAAAAATAGTTTTCTGAAAAAGAACAGCTTATTTTCCATACTTCAAATAACTAAAATATTTCACAAAATAATTGAAAAAGAAAAAACATATAATTTTGTTATTTCCTGATCTTTTCTTTCTTTTTCCATTGATTTCATGAAACATTTTAGTGAGTTAAAGTAAGAAAAGCAAGTTTCGTATATTTCAAATTTCAATAAATTATTTAAAAGAAATTTTTTTTGTCTACATTATTGATATAATTTGATATATTTTCGTCATCAATAAATAATATAATACACATCGAATTTCTGGATAATTCTAATCTTTTTGTTATTCCTACAAGTGTTGAACAAAATTGCTGAAACTATGAGCTATGATTTATATAATATATGCTTAATTACAAAAGGGATAATTTCATTTTTTTTCTTTTTTTAAATAATTGTTCAGATTAAAATTTTCAGTTAATTAAGAAAAAAGAAACAAATTGCTCCCTTTTCTTAAAAAACTACCATCCATATAAATTACTCAAACAATGACTAATTTTGATGGTATTCGCGAATTGAATATGAACCCGTTTCTTTAAATCATTTTTCGATCCTGCAAAATTGATAATTTGTTTAATTGTTCACGTACATTGTTTGTATGGTGAAGATTATTATCATTCTCTGTCACGTTCTCTCTTCTTGCAACTATTTGTAACTTTTTTTTTCTCTCAGTTTCTGTTTTCTCTTGAAAAATTGGAAGTTTTCGCAAGTATTTTCAATCTTTAATACCATATATTTCTTTTTCTCTTTTCTCTTCTGCAGAAAAAAATTTGAATTCTTTTAAAGCATTTTCATTTCGCACGGATTCTGGGAAAATGATTTTATGTGATTCCTGGCGGAAGAGTTCTTGGTGATCAATTCAAAATGTTATAAATATACTGTACTTTTTTTATGATTCCGGAAAGAGATCAGTCCTTTTTAATGCCGTATTGTTTTTGTGATTCCGGAAAGTAATAATTTTTTCTCGACTTATTCAAAAATCCTATGAGTTATACTGTATTGGTTTGTATAATTCCGAAAAAAAATAATTCTTTCCTGATCTAATCAAAATATTATGAATCATCTTTATTGTTTATATGATTCCAGAGACTTATTCAAAATCTTGTGACTTCTGCACAATACACAAACTTGTTGATACGCTGAAAATTTAATTCATTCTTACCATTTTAAAATTTGATAATCTATTTTTCAGGTTCCAAAAGTTTGACGATGATATCACTTTTTCTGGGAGGAAGAGAAATTCTAAAAGTGCTAGTCCTTTAAAAAAAGTCCCAAAAAAGAAGATTCAAGTTTTCAAGCAAACTTGAATCTTCTTTTTATGATTTTCAAGTTTGCTAGTTTTTAATATGAAAAGGAATATTTTATTCCTAGGTTCTTCTTTTTTCTTTTTTTTTTTTTTCTCATGATGCAATCTATCAAATAAGAAATGATGAAGATTTATCAAAAAAAAATTGAATAAAATTGCATCGAATTGTTTCAAATGTCGATCGGAAATTTGGGAAAAAAGGAAAGAAAATCTCGAATTTATCGATTCATGCCAATTAATCTTGCAAAAAAAAGTAATTTTATCATTTTTTTTAAAGTTTTCTTTTTCTACTTAATCTACGTTCAACAAATGGTTTCCTTATAAAAATTTTTTTTTCACGCAGAAAAGAATGCAAAAAATATTTGTTTATGGAGAATTTACATTAAACTATGCAATGTGCATACAAGACGTGAACTTTCACGTTGTTACTTAGAGATTACAAAAATACAAAAATTTTTCATCTAAAGATTACAGAAAATGAATCGCACAAACATTTTATTCTATCAAAATTCAAAGAATATAATCAAAATTATGAGACGGGTAACAATTGATGCTTCAATTTAAATGAATTAAACGATAAAAAAAAAGCATGAAAAAAAATTATTCATATCGTTTGCTTATTTTTTTGTTCAATTCTTTTTAATTTTAATTTTTTTTGGCAAGAAACTTTCCGTTTTTTTTTTCCTTCTGTTTATTCAATTTTTTCTCAACTTTTTTTTATCTTCAAAAATTTTTTGAATTGTTATCTCGATATTATTGCACACATTTCAGAAAGTTTTTCCATTTGCAAATTTATTAATTATTATACTTTTTTTTGAAACTTTAAGAAGCAATTGGGATATTATCTGCAACTTTAGCATTCCTTCATCATTTCATTAGATAATTGTTTAGATTATTAGTTGGGAGTAATTGGAAATCTTTAAATTTCAAGTCCGGCAAGACGGATAAATGTTTGTTCATTTTCATGAAGTTGTTATTGCTCATGCAAATTTTTAGTGATAATTTTCCGGCTTTCTGAATCCGTTTAGTGCAATGATGAGAGAATTTCCGGATACGATTCTACAATTTGTTCAATTTTTGTTACTTTTTTTTTTTTTTTTGGATTTAAAGACTTTTATTTCCTCGCCTGACTGTATTTCGTTTTCGTAAAACAAATATTCTACATATTTCTTATTGTTATTTATTACTTATCTTTCATTTTAGATTTTGGTGCAGAAATAACTTAAAAGGAAAAAAAAATGGTTGGTTAAAAAGTGAAGAATTTATTTTTATGATTTGACATAAACAAAAAAATTCTGCAAACATACGTGTGTGTTAATGGATGATAAATGTGATACGATGATGGATAATAAAGCAAATTACGTGATAAGTCTGGAATGAATGTGAATATCTGAAAAGGATAATACAGTCAGTAGAATGGATGCGTCAACAGTTAACGATGCAATCGTTATCGAATTGCAAATGTTAATTGATGAAATGCGTGAGTTTTTATTTTCATTTAATTAGTTTTTCTTTTAATTTACGTTTATATGTCGAAATAACGTGATGTGAAATGTTGATATGAGATTGTAACATGAACTATACTTTTAGAAAAAAAACTAATAATATGAGTAGATTCATGATGATAGAATAAGTAGATTTACTTACGGAATATACCTAAATATTGTTCAGAGCTTTAAAAGAAATTGAATCGAAAAAACGAATAATAACTTTATCATTTGATTCATTCATTTAATATTTTAGAAATTGTTATTATTTAAGTGAAATAATATTTAATAATAGTGCAATTAAGATGACAAATTTGATGCTCTTTTATATAAAATAAAAATATTAAGCAAATATTAATCACCTTAGGTATATGATTAATTACCTTAGTTTAATTTCTAATATCATATTATTTAAATAAAAATTTTAAAGAATTTAACATTGGGATAATTTTATCCAGTTGAACGTTGATACATTTATTCCAAAGAATACTGTCAAATATTATCTTTTGTTAGAGGTAACAGCATGTTTAACTTATTAAAGATTGATATTATTATCTTCTTTAATTCTAGGATTGCAAGATTTCGATTCGATCCGTTTTGCAACGTACAGATGTGCATGCAAATTACGCTTTGTCCAAAAGAAGACTAATGGTATGTTTTGCTGTAAAATTGGAATAATTATTATTACTTTAGATCGCAATCCTTCAGTATAATTTCGTCATAAATTCGTCATTTATTTAGTTTCTTGCATGTTTCAATCGAATTTTCCTGATAGGTAGATAAAAAATGAAAGAAGTCTCATATTGAGATTTCAACAATATAAACAAAATGAGGTTTTTTTTTTCTCTATTAATGATCTATTAAACATAATTAGCGTGTATATATTTCTTGTAAGCGAGTTTAAAATATCGGAAGTTCGATTAGTATTGCCAGAATTTAAATGTGGGACTTCGGTTGAAAAACTGGAAAAAAAAACTATAGAATAGAACATCCAAATATCTCTTTTCTATCATGATATAATGATAGAAAGATAATTAGAATAAAATAATATATATTAATCTACAATAAGAAACTTTTTTTTTGTTTCATTTGTTTGCATTTTTATTATATTGATATTCGATGTTATGGTCGAAGAAGTTCAGCACCCTTAGTATTTATTTTTTTTATTTATTTTTATTGGTGAACATATCATTGATCAATTATTTGATGTGCTTTTTAGCTTATATATTATTATCTCTTCTAAGAGATCTAAAGATTTCACGTATTTTCTTCAACTCTCTAATCTTTCCTCTCTTTTTCTTTTTTTTTTTCTGTTTTTTATATTTGTTTAAAATATTTTTCTTTGCAGTACATCTAGTGGATATATGGAATATGATTGAATCGTTCCGTGAAAATGGTTTAAATGCACTTCCAATTACTTCACAGGTTACTGCTTTCAATTCTTCTAGTGGAGATGTTGCTCTTATTATTGAACATATGGTTTGCTTAACCACCAGAATTTTGGACCGTATGGGTTTAGTATCTTTCTATCCTAATTCCAGTCCAAAATTTTCGAAATCATTGAAATTTTTTTTTTTGAAAACAAGCAAAGAAAAAAATACTCAGTAATGTGAGATGAAAAAAAATAGCGACGATTGCTATAAATCCACTATTATTATGCATGTCATCACTCTTGTTCGGCCTGTTAGATATTTCAGTTTGAGTTTTAGAGATAGAGTAATTAATAACGAGATTTTAAAATCAATGGGATATTTATTGCGGCAGATCAAGCATTGTTTTTGAATTCTTTTACTAGATTTTCTATATTGTAGATTGGAAACCTCACTACTAGGTAGATAAGTTAAGAGTCGATGAGGTATTTTTAACAAACAGAGCGGAAGAAACTTTGAAATGTTTTAGTTATAAATGGGTTTTACTTATCTTAAAACAATGAAAAAATAACTTTTTAATTAAATTTTGGAAAGGATTTTTTACCAAATTTTTCGATTAAATTATAAAATGTTTTCAAATAGATTAAATCAAAACTTCTCTTAATAGTGCTTTTCAATTGAAAATTTTGCATATAATAAGTTCTTTTTACTAATTTTCTTCAGTTCTTTTTTATTTTAGATTTGTGTAATCTAAAGAATTATTTATTACAGGTGAAGATCTCAAGATTGGAATTATTGCTTGCAACAATATTTCATAATTTAAACAAGCGTTTACCCATTGCGCAACACATCGATACCGATAAATCCATTTCACTTCTGCTTAGCTTCCTCGTCGGTGCGTATGACAGGTTGTATTTGTTAATAATGATGACTATGTGATAATAAAAGAAATACTTGAGTTGAATTTAGGAAAAACCCTCCATATTATTTATTTTTATGGGCTATTATATCCTTAGTTTTTGAACTAATATTCAAAATCACTACATCTGTGCATATTTTAAAAAAAAAAGAAAAACTCACTTTATTAGTGATTCTAGAAAAAATTAATTTAGTGAAGCTTTAATAGCTAGAACATTTCCCAGTATTCGTGATTTTTTTTTTCCTTATATAAAGAGTTGCATTTTAGACAGCAAACTGGTCGTTTAACGGTTTTTGCTATCAAAATAGCTCTTGCGACATTATGTACCGGTAAACTAATGGACAAATTACGATGTAAGTAGAAGAATTATTCTTTCGAACTTTTTTTGCGATGTTGATTCAAGATTGAAGCTTGATTTGTCAAATTCCATTTCATTTCACAATTCCATTGTACTTCAAGATATTCAAGAAGTTTCATATTTCATTTTTTCCGACCGCTGGAAAGTTTCTTCCTTACTTTTTTTAGTATTCATAATATGGACAGGTCGTTTTTTTTTTTTTTTTTTTCTCTAACATCAGTGGGCAGGGCTTTTGTGTAAAGTGACGAATAAAAGATTACTGGATATTTTCATAGGTTTTAATATTTCAGTCATAAGTACATAGTTGCTAAATATTTTACGAAAAGTAAAGTAGAGATTAGCTAGAACAAAGTGGGGTTAAAGTTTTAAAAATTTTAGAGTTGAATTTCAATAGTGATTTTTTAGTTGAGGTTGTGAATTTGAAGCAAGATGTGAAGTCTAGAACTTGTTTGATTTGTTAACCTCAAATTTTAGAAGCACAAAAAATGATGAAAGTTAATGCGGTTTAAATTTTCGCTTATGAGAGAAAAGTAATGAATTTCCTTATATGTTTTAATTTATTTATATTTTTTATTATTTATAGTTTATAATTTTGTTCTTAACAGTCACTTGCAAAATGATTAGTTTTTCAGACGCATTTTCTCAAGTATCCAATAGCAGCGGTACAATGGAATGGGATAAATTTAGCGATTATTTACAACAAGTACTAGCTCTTGCTACGGCTGTTTTTGAAGGTCCAACATTTGGTTATACAGAAACAGCATTGGAACAATGTTTCCAGAAGGTTTGTTTATTGGTTTATATTTTATTTTAGATGAAAACTATAAAAAGTTTGAAATAAATAATTTATATGGGAAAACTTGACCAAAAAATATTATACATGTCCCATGGAATCGAACTTGGACAAAGTTATTCGAGGAAAATTGTGATTGAATAACAAATACTAACAAATATCTCACGAAATATTTTTTGGGAATTTAAAGTAGGATAAAATCGAGGCGGTCGAATTATCACTGATAACCGAGTGACGATTGTTATATTGTAAGATCATTTTCAAAAATGCTTGTATTTGGCATGTAGGTTAAATCAATATCAGAAAACTCCACGTAATGAATGTAGAAATAAGATAATTCTAAATATATTTCTATTATTAGTAACTTTCTAATTTCTGGTCGAAATATCGACATATGCAAGAGTAATAATTTGAATTAACTCAGCATTCTTATTTTCAGGACCAACAGGTAAATTTGAATGCATTTCTGGACGTTATGTTAGCCGATCCTTGTCCACCATGTTTGATGTGGTTACCACTACTCCACAGGATAGCAAGTGTTGAGAATGTTTATCATCCAGTTGTGTGTGATGCTTGTCAGGTAAAATCTTTCGTTCACATTCAAGAATCATCTTGTTGTTTGACAAATTCTAAAAATTAGGGTTTTAGAGGGCTAATTAGATTCAGCTTTGGTGGATTAATGGTTGATAGTTTGGTCGGTTAATTCAAAATTTTTTTATGTTTTAATTTAAGTATGCTTAAATGAAAAGAGAAAAAAGAAAGGAAAGTGGTATAAGAGAAAATCCCATTGTCTTTTAATTTTTATTTTTCATTTTCAGTTTAATGAATTGCTGTACAATTTAAGTAATTTTAAGTAATTTAAGTAATTTTATGTTAAGTAATTTAAGCATTTAAGTAATTTTTAATCGAACTTTTGGATTAATTCAATAATTAAATCAATAGATTAGTCGCTGAGAATTGCTTGTACCAGATGATACTTGTGTTTTAAAAACTAATATGTAGAATTATTTTTTATTTTTATTTAGGTTCGATCATTCACCGGTTTTCGTTATAAATGTCAACGTTGCACGAATTATCAGTTATGTGCGCAGTGTTTCTGGCGTGGACGGACAAGTTCAGGGCATTCCAACGAGCATGAAATGAAGGAATATTCTAGTTATGTGAGTAAATTTCCAGTTGTATATAGATTATCGATATATGAAATAAGAATTTATTAATGATAAGAATCAACCAGATTTTACTCTTTAAGTTGATTGTTAAAATTAGTATAATTTTTTGAATCGAAGCAATTTTCTACAGAATGGTCTAAAAAAGGAATTTTTTCTGAAATATGGCATATTTTGAGATTTTTATATTAGATTTAGTTAAAACACCATTATAAATTTCACTTGATGGTGAATAATATTGAAAATTATTAATTCTTACTTTATATTTCGAAATGCCATTTTTTTTTCCTTTTTTTTTAAATCTTAGAGCAAGAATAAATTTCTCACTTGTATCTATAGAAACGAATATCGTGTCAAACAGAATAGAAATTAGCATCGAATTGCAGTGGAATCGGATTTAATCAAATCTAAGATGAATCGAAAATTTAATATCAAAAGAAGAATTAATTACCTAGTAATGAAAATTAAGGAGATTTTTAAAGCTGGTCATTGGGTCGCTTAGAAGGTATTTTTTTTTTTTTCAGGACGAATATTTTATTTTTTCATTTCAAGCAATATATTATGTGAATTGAGAATAAATTTTTTGCAGAAATCACCGGGCAAACAGTTAGCTCATTCCATACACAAATCATTGCGTTGTGTACCATTGCCTAATCGTTCCACACATCCAATATTCCCAGAACGGCCAGAACGACCTCTCGATCTCGCCAACATTGTGCCAATAACGCCAGCATCTAGAAGACGGTTTTCGGAAGATTTGAAAGATTGGACAAGTCAAATTTTGCCCGGACAATTCCCGGTAACTAACGGTTCTGCTATGGATGATGAGCATAAATTGATCGCACGATATTCGGCCAAACTTTCCGGCCGAACACAGGTGATTACCAGGAATGTAATTCATTCAACGATTAATATCCTTAATAAATCAAACTTCTAAAGATATCATAAATAATACCATTAATTGCGTCGCCCTAATTTAAAAAAAAAAAATCAAATATTCATCTTTTTTTTTTGGAATTTTTTTAATTCGGAAAGTGTTTAACTTCTTTAATTAATATATATAGCTTGAAAAAATAATATATTTAAGTATCCATTCGTTTTGCCGAAAGATCGAACAACTAGCATGGATGAAAATCTTAATGAAAAAACATTAATTACACGACTTGAAGAAGAAAATGGTGAAATGATGCGTGAAATGGAAATGTTGAAACAGCAACAAGTAATACTTTTTCTCATATATGAAATAAAAATTGCAAAGATTAGTGGATAATAAAAATAGATTATTTATTTTGTATTTCCTTTTTTCTTTTTTAACTTATTGATCAGAAACATAAAAAAGTGGGTTTTTTCGACTGTTTAAATGTAATTCTTTCCTTTTTTTTTAATGCTACCATTTATTTCAAGACTTATATACAATTTTAAACATACTGATTTTATTTTTTCTAGGAATTGGAAAATACAGATGAACAGTTGAATGGTTTACGTGAACGAAAAGCTCAGCTTGAGGAAAAAATGCGTGTTATGCAACAGACACGAAGACAACTAATGCAACAATTAGAAGTGCTTATGTTAGAACTAAACGTAAGATATTTGTCTTCGTATAACTTATGCTTTAATTTATATAGATTGAAGTAGGTTACTATGGAGTTTTATTGTAAAACTTTTTAGAAAATTACTTAAATTTAGAAGCATTCGATAAATTCGAAGATATATAAAGATATTAAAAAACAAGAAGTAGAAGTGTAACAATTTCAAAAATTTTTTGAATTTAGATCCACTTAAAGACTATCTCTTAAAAAGTTATGATTCACATTTTCTTTCGCTGCATAGTTATATTCATCAAAGACAACCTTATCAGGGGATAGAAATTAATTCCAGGAATAGGAAAAATTCTCTTCCAAGATGGAGATTTAAAATATCTTATCCGAGACATACCAATAATTTTCCTAATAGATTGGAATATTGTGACAAGGCTATCATTCATCCCTTTTTTTTAAAAAAAAAATCTATTCGCAACAAAAGTTGATCTTTTCTTGAAGTATGATTAATTCCTCTTCTCTTTTTTGTAGCAGTCGAAAGGTGGAAGTATGGGTGCTATACCGGAATCATTAATCGGTATTGGAAGCCGTGTTTCAACCGCATTTCGGGATCGCGCAATGCAGAGGGCCAGTTCAGTACCTGCTGCTCAGTTACAGGGTGATCTTCTTCATGCAGCTGATGATATAACAAACAATATGAGCACATTGCTCAGGGAACTTGGTCAAGGTTTGAAGTTTCGAAATCATTTCTTTTTTTTCTTCATCAATTTTTAATAGACTAAACGTTGTTAGAAGGAATTCTGTACTTATCGAATACTATAAATATCACACATTTCTGAAATGATTTATTCCGATATTGAAATGCCTACCAATACTAAGCTTTTATCATTCTGAATAAGTTTTTTTTTTTTCTTTAGCATTGCCCACTTAAACAGATGTTCGTAATCTCTCTTAGTTACCAATCTCGTTTTTAATAAGATATATATGATCCACTAGAAATTACTTTTTCTCAAGACTTTGATGCTATTATTGGAAGTGTGGTTTCTTTTTCGAAGTTTTTATTGGTTTCAAAGAAATTACAGCACAAATTTTTACCTAGCTTTTGCTATCAAACCATTAAATTCTTTCTTATTTTTATTTCTAATTTTAATTTTATTTTATCCCTTATAACTTCCTTTATTATTTATTGCTTAGAAATGAATTAAATAGTTACTTCTCCATGACAAGAAATTAATAATTTCATTCAGTAGCAAATAATTTGAATAGATAAGCGGAAGTGCTGGAAATAAGCAACCAAATGAATCATGAAGTAATTTCAGCTCAGAAAGATGTTATAAATGGTGGCGACGGAACAGAAAGCAATTAGGTATCGATTTTATTAAAATATAATGCATGGATACAAACTAGGACAGTCGTTTGTGGTGAAAAATTTTTATCTTTACAGATTGTTTGATACTCGTTCATCCACATCTGTTTAAATGTCGTGTAATCTTTCTGGATCATTCTCTGTCTGCACGCACTACAACTATATCTGGGCATTTTAAATGCCAAACTTTCTTTTTTTATTTCATTTATTTGTTTGTCTTTTTTTTTCCCAAGTTTCATTTTTTTTTTAACTGATTTATAGCTATTATCCTTGATTTTCCTATTCCCAAAGAACTTAATATTCAAATTAAAATTCACATTAAATTATCTCAATTCAGTATGGATCGTCAGTTCGGCTTCCACTAAATGAGATATGAAAATAAGAAAAATTGTGAAATTTTCCATCAAAATATGGTAATCAACGTCAAGATTACCAAATAATTGTTGCTTCGAAAGTTACCTGAGTTTTTTTAAAAACTGGAATTTCTGATATACAAATTTAGAAAAAATTTCCTCACTAAAACTTCTAAATAAAAAAAAAAAATAAAAAAAAAAAAAAATTGTGCAGTGCAGACTGAGAATGCACCGGCTGTTTTCAGCTACCGTGTCTACCTCTCTTCGAATTCGTTTCTTTATCTATTTCAATCAGTTTTAATCAAACTTATGTAACATTGCTGTTATTGGGGTTACAATATTTGCTATTAAAATCTTCACATGACCATCGGATTACCGTGCCAAATGCCGACTTCCTACAGTAGACAAATCTATTAATGACCGAGAATCAATATCAAATATTGAAAATATTTTGGGGAAGTCATCCCTTTTATCAACTTTTTTTAAAAAAAGTTTGATAAAAGGGATGGTCCAAATTGTGCGTTCTTGCCATATATCAAAAAAATACCATTCTTTTTTCATTTTTTGATTTTATCACATAGTTGTTACTCGCTGCATTAGGATTTTCTGATTGAATTTTGCGAAAAATAGTACTATCATTATTATTTTATATTTAAACAGTCTAAAGCATTTTATTATTATATTTCGGTTTATTATGTCATCATATATGACCTATTCAATGTTCTTTTTTCTATCGAATTTATTCCCACCGGTTTATGCCATAATTTAAGCTTAGAATCAATTATAACATTTATTTGCTAATGTTATTCTGATTGCTTTTTTATAAATTACGCTTTTTTCTGCATTGATCGCAAGTTTTTCTTCTTTCATATTTGTTTTTGTCGGTGAAAAAGTATTAAAGAAATGTAAAAATTTGTCGGTTACATTATCATTTTTCTGAATCGGTGTATTCTAATCCATATGAAAACCGCATTGTTCTTTTTTCTTTTTTCGCTGGTAACCCCATCTTTCTTGCTATTGTATACTACTATCTAAATATTCTCAATAAAGTCATAAATACCAGATTTTTTTTTCTAAATTTTTTAAATTAAAATAAATTTATCTATTAATTTTAAAATATATCTCATCCACAATCAGATTAGATGATCATTTAACGAAGTAAAATTTCATCGAGATATTGCTCTTAAAAAACGAAAATAATTATTCAAACTTTCACATTTGGCTGAAAATTTGGAAGAATATAAAAAAAGGAAAAATATATGCAATGTGAAAAAGAAAAATTCGAAAGAGACAAGTGTTAATGTTCTTTTTAAATTTAAGGCAAAAGGAAAAAATGATTCTATCAAAATCACAAACAGTATGATTATATTTTAAATTGAAGATTGATAATATTTTAAATATTAACTTTTGTCCACTGTTTTCAATGGGCATCATCACGATAATCTTAAAAGTGTTCGTTAATTCATCACGCATATCAAGGATTACAGTTTACATTATTGCTCGTATGATTGAAATTTTGGTTCAGAATTGGGAATCGAATGGGACACAAAGATATTCTTGTCGAGAAAGTTGTTTTTTTGTGACACGAACGACTCTTTGTTGAAAAAGGATTTTATTGTTAGGTGGAAGAGTTCTTCCTGTATAATACAAATAATCGAAGAATATCCAAAATAACTGATCACAGGATTATTCTTCCCTTTTCGTTAATAGAGCAGAATATTGATCTATGATTGTCGATTGATTATCTAAAAACTGTTGATCTGTTGTAGAAATGCAGGTTGTTTTAAAAGCTGAGATGTGTAGCCAAGAATTTTTACACCCGAATGATTCTTCTTCAAAGTTTGATCCTTCTATATCCTTCCAGGACTCCTCCTTCTTCCCTGATCTTCAATTTATCCCCCCTGATTGGTCGACTTTGCCTTATTTTCTTTTTAATGCTAACATCTTGGCGACAATCATGTCTATCATTTTGGCAGGAAACAAATTTATCCCTTGGTTTCGTGCTTTGGAGGGAAATATGTTTGCCGACTTGTTATCCATTTGAAATTACTCACTTCTTGAACTTTACCACTCCGTTTTATAATATTTATGATTTTCGGATTTTTCCAACAATTCTGGATTTCTATCTGAAACGTTAGCAGTAATGAATACAACCGAATGAACATGGCCTTGATGATGTAATATTTCACGGAAAAATTTACAAAAACAGGATGACTGCATGATTCGAAGGAACGTCAAAGTCATCATTTTCAGATAATTTCTATTTTTCGCGGGCTAACTAATTTTATGAATCTTCAGTGTTTTATGTAGGCCTATTTTTACGGAAGAATGCCAATGGTATTTTCCATGCTTTGTAAAAATAAATGAATTTTATATAGAACTTCACAAATGAACTTTATAAATAAGCAGGGAGAAATATTGAAGCACAGATTGTCAAAGCTTCATTAAAATCAGAAACCTATCCTCTTTTCAAGCAACATGTTCAATTTTGGCCTATGATCAAATTTTTTCAATATCTATTTTCAAAATATCAGCCCGATGAATGAACGTATATTCTTCGCTCGCTTCTTTTAATATCAATTGAGCATAATTATACATATACTTTTTTAAATTTACCAATTCAAAGTAGTTTTTTAATGGATTCATTATTATTCTATTTATTTAGTTTTCTCCTTATGCTCGCCGATGTAACAGGGAAAGAAATACAAACACAAAATTATAAAATCCTAATAAACATGTTGTTAATCACAAAACTTTGCAATCCGATTTACAATAAATAATCATTTTAATCATGAGCAATAGATGGATTATTGACAATACACTTGTATAAGCGTAATTTTCATAAATTTCCAAAGAATTACGTCCATTTTGTTGTTTCATCACTTATTTCACAAATGTTACTGGCAAGCTATTCCAATACATAGCGATTTCAAAACTTATTTTTGGTTTCGCTTTCTGATTTTAAAAAAAATTTTTTGGAGGTAGTTTGCTTGCTGATATAAATTTTGATCAATGTAATATTAATGCTGCCATCTAAATTCCCTGCTTCTAATTAACTCGAATGGAACAGAAATTCTTTAATTCCTTATTCATTCTTATTTAAAACTAGCGGGACCCGCCACATCAACGCGTGGTCGCCTGCGGCTAGTCTATTTAAATAAAAATGTACATGTTCTTTTACTCAAAATTTCAAATCTCCGAAAGTTTTAAACATTTGCCTTATCTATATCAAAATATGCGTTTATTCAAATAAAACATTGTTTCAAAATTTCAAAGCAATCGATGAAGAACTTCCGAAGATTTATACAGAAGTACTGTTAAATGCGAAAAAGTGCATGTTTTTATTCATGTAACACCACATGTAATTGTAATTATGATTGAATGCTTCGTTTCTCACGTCAAAAAGAGTGAGTAGAGTAATTTAGAAACACCGTCGCACGAAAATGTTTTATTTAATGATCCCTCATCAATGCTACTGTTATTTCTTTGTTGGGATTTTCGTTTTAATCATTTTGAAATTAGTTTCCGATGCGCAATTCGCGTTTCATTTTATAGCAAAAAATAATTCACCACAAAATTCTGCTTAATAGTGATGCTGTTATCGTATGCGACATTGCATAAATACCACACTGAATTTTTGATTCTAGTTATTTCGAATATTATCCCGGAAATTGATGTTTTGATCTTCCCAAAATTTTAATGCATGCAACAATACCGAAGAATCGAAATCCAGTCAGATATCTTTATAAACCTTACAATCAGACACAGTTGCAAATGCTTAATTTCATTGCCTTTATTTGGTGAGTGAATTCAAAAGTAATGGAATCATTTATTAAATTATTAATATTATGCTGCCTTCATTCTTAGAACACTGAACTTGTTGCATTGGCAGATCAATAGAGCGTTGCTAGCTTTACGCCATCGAATATTTCACTGCAAACGAGTTTGTTGCGAATCAAACAAAAAAAAAATATGAATGGTATTTGTAATATGTTAAAATAATTATTATAGCACTCCATCACTTATGAAGAAATTTTTTGAACAATACTCATTCCATATTAAAGAGTGCTTACTATTGCATCAAATAGACAAATTATGAGAGATCGATTAGCTTCGTTTCAGTTAATAGATACAAAATCACTGGATTGATTACTTAAACAAATTTTCACTGTTCTTTGATTTCTTGCAAATAGTCGCTGCAATATGAATCGCAATTTTCTGGCAGTTACTCCAGTTCAGATTGTTTCAATCTATAAAGGCAGTATTTTTGCTTGAATGAACAATACACAGTAATGGATGAATACTTTTGCGTGGTCTGTCTAGCATGTAAACAGTTAAAAATAAAACTTTCATTCCACTTTTCAAATTTTTCCATAGCTTGTCTCGATTATCAGTCTTCACTACAAACATGGATAATATCCTTACTACCAAAAATCGGAATTTCATCATGATATAGATGGCTTTTTTTTGCAATAAATTAGAACTAAAGTCTGTTGGATGAACTTTTTAGATTCTATATATATATATATATATATATACGATAAATTAAAACTGTCATAGAATGAATTCGGAAATATAAGGAAATCAACTTAGCTCATATGCATAAAATGGATTTAAAATAATAATTTTTATATGGCTTATATGATCCCCGATACATAAATTTCTTAGAATGTTGTCACTTTAATCGAATTGAGTCAAACGACATAGGACCAAACAAATTTTTGGCATAATCTTTACTTACACTTTTTGTCATCTCTTTTCCCTTTTTATTTTCCTGCTTGTGAGGGAATAAATCGCACCTTTTTTACTTTCGAAATGTTATAAAAAATCGAATCTCATTCTTTTATCAATTTTTTCTGAATTATATTAGCTGTTTTCGAAAACACTTAAAGTTTGATAAAAAAAATTCTATCAAAACTCAGTTTTGAATAATAATTCGCTGAAAAATTTATTTGATTAAAAAAAATAAATGGGTAGTTACACTTGGCATATATTTTTTCATCCTTTGTTCAATAAAAAAAATTTACATTAAAAAAAAAATTTACATTAAAAAAAAATTTACATTTTTTTGAAAAGGCATAAATCCTTTTTGAAATTATTTCAATAGCTAGCTATTTGCAACATTTGAAATTTGCATTCAATGATGTGGAAGATTGCAATTGGTGCAAAATGATGATGAAGAGTATTTGGACTGAGCCAAAACTATCATCCTCCATTTTACTTCACGCCCGCGAGTTATTGTTTATTTCCTGTAATTGGTTTGAGTTGTTACAGATCGTTTTGTCAATCTTCGTTGAATTAGCAGTTGTTGTTTAATTGGCTTTTAATTTTTGTTTATTTATGAATAAACTTTTCCGTAAAACAGCCATCATTTCAGGAAAGCATTTGCAATGAAATTTTATCTTATCACTTCGCTTCTTCTCACTATAATCCATCAAAATATCGCTCTTTCAAATGATACCATAGGTTATTTCTTGAAAAATTGGCATCTTTATGAATTGTTTATTCTTCAAAAAAGGATTTCTTACATTTTAGCAACATCATCAGCCAGTTACAACCTAAGGAATTCCTCTGAACATGTCGCAGAATTTAGGAACAATATCTATAATTATTTTCGGCCTAATTTGGAAGCACTTTGTCAAATTATATCCATTCCAGCAATACGTAACCATATTGTACAATACTTGGAAAACGAAGATTTAGACAATATGCTAAAGTATGATTGAAATTTGTTTTCTCAATTAGCATTTCTTTTGGTCACTTTTGGCAATACAAAATTGAAATTTGAAAACAGTGAAAGGAAAAATGTCAAATATATTTTCATTTTCTTTCGACAAATCAATTCCAGCATGAGCCTCTTCAAGGAATTTGCCGCGGCTGCATTATTCGACCGTCGTTATAAAATTGGATATGTTCGACACGGCGAATTATTCCCAAAGCTTTTCCCAATATATCACTGGGAATCGATTCACTCTGGAAATGAAGTATTATGCATGTCCATACATTAAGTATGCGGGGATTGGGCGCAAAATCTTCATTTGCACTCATAATCTCAAAAATTATTAATAGTTGTTAAACGTTTCTAATAAAAATCTTATTAGAATCAATACGTTCTTAATCGAGAAATGAAATTCAAAGACAGAAAGATCTAATTCCTACGATTTTGTTAAAACTATTTGCAATTATTGCCTTAGGAAGATTCTTTTAGGTGAAGAATAAATTGATTGTGTTCGAAAAATCGTTCAAACAGTGAAAAAAGGGATAAAAAAAAATAAAAAAAAAATTTTTGAAATTTTAAAAAATTCTTGATTCCAGAACTTACAGCCAATACTTTTCGATTTGAATAATAATGGCTGGACTGGATACTTGCAAACTGTGCTGTCCACTGAAAATCGCACAGAATGCTTGCAATTATGTCGGAATCGTGAAAGTATACTCTTAAAGAATTAATTTATTTCTGCTAAAATGAATAATATCCAGAGATTACGTCCACATTGTATATCATCTTAATATGCTGACACAGAATCGTCTGGTGTTTCATTTTCTTTTTTTTTTCTTTCTTTAAAGTGCGAATTTTTTTCTGGTTTTCTTTTTTATTCACTCATAGAGCAAAGAAATATTTGATGCCAAGTTTAATTTCTAAACATTTTCAATTAAAAGAACGTTTTCCTGCAACTTCCATGGAACATGAAATGGATGGCTTCATTTTACCACGACCATTAATCAATCGTATCATTTTTGGCTATTTATCGTAATTTTTTTTTGTTATTTTTCATTTTATTTCTTCATTTTATTACTTGTTCTCACATAATTGAAATTTACAGATAATATCGCAGATAGTTTCAGACTTAACAGAAATTTATGGTTTTCTCATTTTATTGGAGTAACTTTTCAGCAAAGCACTGCTAAATTGAATCCACAAAACCATCTAGTATAGAAAGATCAACCACATAATTTAACCCTATCTACTTTTATTACTTTATCAAGAGAATTTAAATAATCAGCAATTATTTTCAAATTAGTTTCCTTTCAAGCCTCTACTGATTTTATAGAAACTTTTAATTCATCTCCATTTTCTCTTGCAAGATTCAAAAATTTTTCCAATATAAGGAGCAAACTAGAGCGTCTGTTTGCAAGTATAACCACAATAAATTTCGCTAACTTCCCGCTCAAATCTTTATTTATAGAAATTATTGCATCTTTTTTGTGTGCGAGAGAAATCCTCACATTAAATTACCTGATATATGGAGATAGATATGTTTAGAGATCCAGCTTAGAAAAGCTTAGACTCAGCGGATAAGAAATCAAAACTCATGATTAATTACAAAATTCATTGCAAAAGAGCTATTTAACAGTTGAAGAAAAATATGCCAGGAATGAGAGCCAGTAATTAAGGTAATTATAATGGATTTTTCTGAGAAAGGAAAATGCTTTCCATTTAAATTTATCTTTTATCAGCCAAGAAAATTCATCATCCAAACAGCTGACAATAGCTGCACAAGCATTTTCATTTAAATCTATCCCCAGAAGCATGTCAACTAAGCAATTTGAAAAAATGTTATTCGAATAGCGGACGCTGTAATTTAAACTTGGTGATGGCAATACAGCCTAATTATTAAAAATTAACGTTTTATCTTCACATCGCTCAGGAGCCAAAACTGTACTTTTTGGATGAGAGAAGATGTGGAAAATGACGAAATCATTATTTCCAATCATGTGTGCTCGGGTGATGAACTTTACTATTTGGAGGTTTTCATTTGGGACTACTTTTTTTTTTTTTTTTTTAATATTCTTCCTCTTGCAACATTTATCGAAAATAAAATTACGGTTTGCTAATTTTGCTTCAAAGTTTTTTAAATTATTCTTAAGTATTCTTATTCTTATAATGTAGTCAAAATAAAATTATATGAAAAAAAATTATTTCAGAGACCGATCAAGTTGATAATCTCAATTTTCACCTTTCCCATTCCGTCACCGATCACACATTCTGATGTTGAATCGCTCACACAAGAGTGCATACGTGTAACGGGGAGTCAAATTTGCGTAATATCTGAAGCATCATCTTTGGAAACGTCAGGGTTTGATGCTTATTAATTACATCGATTGCTTCAAGAAAAGATTAAGTCTTATTCATTGCTTTGAATTTTGTATTCATCGCATGTCCATTCTATGATAATATTGAATTTTCATCCATAAAATCTAAATTGCAACGTTTTCTTTAACAAGATTTTATCGATGATTTTTTGTAAAGGGAGAGCAGTAATGAGATTATGATACTTGGTGGGAAGAATGTTGAAGTATCCACGTTTGTAGTGAAGACTGAAAACGAGACGGAGTTACGAGAACAATTCGAAAGATGGAATGTATGTGTCTTCTTTAATTAGTTTAATACCAAACAGACTGTGCAAAAGGCTTTATTAAAGTGTATGTCGATAAAAGTCGTTGTATAGTGCTTAATTCAAGTAAAAACACTACTTTTATAGATTGAAACAATCTCAAAATGGAATAACTATCAGAAAATTGCAATTCATATCACAGCGACCGATTCCAAAGAACCAAAGAACAGTGAAAATTTGTTTAAGTAAGTCAATCCAATGATTTATATTTATTAATCAAAAAAAAAAAAAAAAACTATTCGATCAAATGATTTATCTGCATGATTATTCAACAAAAAACACTCTTTGATATGAAATACGCACTATTTAAAATTTTCGGTAACAACGGACGTGCAATAATAATTTCAAATATTACTAACTTAATTTTTTAAATATTACTTAACTATTCATATCTTTTTGCTTTGATTTTCAATAAACTATTTACTTTGCAGCGAAGTATTCGATGACGTAAAATTAGGAACGAGTTATTTATCTGCCAATGCGACAATTTCAATATCCTCATCACTTGATCCATTTCAGCGTGGTTCTATTTATGTAATCATAGGTTTTGCAAATAAATTATAATTGTTAAGTACACATATTTAAGTTACTTTAGTTGTATTAATTAATTTTCATTCTCGATCAATTTAATCTGAATGAGTCATTTCCACAAAACTGTTCCATTTCCCAATTTTGCGTGATATCTTTCTAAGAAGGATGAATCAATATGATATTAAAAGTTTGATAAATAATTTCGTTATTTTTGAATTCACTTTTCAAATATAAGCAACGATAATCAAACTATATCTGATTGTTGGTTTATGAAGATACTATATATGAAAAATAAAAATAAAAAATATTCGTACTTTGCATGTGTTAAAGTTTTGGAAAAATTAAAATCATCAATTACCATGAAATGTCCGAAATAATTGAAATGTCCAAACGTGATAAAATAACAACCTGCGGAAAAAAAAAAAAGTTGTTGGACTTTATAATGCATCAACTATCATTCTTTATTTGCACATTTCACTGATGTTCACCTTACTAGGAAATCTGAATATACATTAGCATATTCTACGCGATAAAAATTCATTTGAAGAAAATGATATTCGCAATCAACCTTATTGTAGAAGTCAATCTTACTCAAGAATTCAGCGTGATATGTGTGCAATGTCACATAATTTTTTGATAAAAGCATCACTATCACTATCAAAAGCATCACTATCAAGTATCACTATCAGCATTACTACCAAAAGCATCACCATCAGCATCACTATCAAAAGCATCACTATCATCACTATTAAACAGAATCTTCACGATGTGATGAATTACTTTTGCTGTAAAATGAAACGCAAATTGCGTAATGGGATTAATTTTGATAAAATGGAAACAAAAAATTCCGACAAAGAAATGATAGTAAATTCAACGAGGATCACTTCGTGTGATGGTGTTTCTAAATTGCCACAATCACTCCTTTCACGTAAATAAATATTATGCGATATTTACAATTGCATGCAAATTTAGGAGGACAAAAACGCTTCTTTTTCGCATATAATGCTAATCTTGAGTCAGAAAATGAAGAACTTCTGTTTCATTTAATCTAATAGAAATATAGAGTTTAAACGATAACTTTCATTATTATATTGATCGATATTTTTATCAACAAGTAAATTCTTCGGAAATTCGTTTGTTATTATTGTCATAATATCTGAATCTTCGAAAAACGACTAGAATATCACTTATTTTCGAACATTTTTTGTCATTCCACGGACAAATATTTAAGCTAAAATAGAGAACAACACAAATTTCTATATCCTAATCTGATAAAACCTGAATTTCCATATCCCAACCTGATAAAACCTGCATTTCCATATCCCAGCCTGATAAAACCTGAATTTCTATATCCCAGCCTGATAAAAGCATTTGTTCGTTTAGTACCTCGTAAAAATTTCAATAATATCTCTTACACCTTCAAGTCTTCTTAATACAACATTAAGTCATGATTTATTTATTTCTCTTTAACTAACACTTGTTTTATTTTCTATAAATTTCGGCATTTCTATTATTTACTTTTAAACCAATAATTTTAGGAAATATTTCAAAAATTCAAAGTTCTTTAACTCCTTTAAGTAACAAAATATTTCTTTTTTTCTTTTGAAACAATTTTCACATTTATTTAACGAAATATTAAAAGCTGAAGTTTACGTTCTAATAATCAATCGAATTGATTTTAATTTATTTTCATCAATTGTAAAAGTAAACTCAGTATTCTTTCCCTTATTAAAAACATGGAATTCCTTCCTTTTTTCCTATTAAAATAGGCATAGGTAAACTAAATTAGTATATTTTAATAAATTTCATTCCAATTTGATCAATATTTTCAATTCGAATTGAATTCTGATCAATTATAATTGAGAACTGAATTCATCTTATTCCAACTAATTCAAATTTCTCACTCAACTTAAAAAGTCAGATCAAATCTCACTAACATTACACATGAGGAATGTTTTCCAATGCAAATTATGCAAGCAGTCGCACGAAAATGTTTCAAACAGTCGGGCGAATTTTGAATTTTTTTCTCAACAATTCAGATTTAGGAAAGCGCTGTGGTTTTGTATGGAAAACACAATTTGGTTGGGTGAAGAAGGTACCATAACTTCAGCAGTACTGCAACTCGAAATCATCAAAAAACATTGGTTGATGTTGTGTTTCTTCTTCATTTGGTTAATCAATAATTTCTCCATATTATTACTTTATTATTCTCAAATATTGGCCATTTGGACCTAATTCTTAGCTATATGAATTACAAGGAAAGGAAAAAGAGCTTATTATAAGATAATACTGCAAATTCGAAAATAATTTAATTCAAATTTAAGTAATAAGTAATTGTGTGCGAAACAGGGGAAAATCATGAAAATTTAATTCAAATATTTGATCACTATTGTAGCAATAGTTGTAGTCGTTTCGAAATTTTGATCCACTCGATAATTCTTTAAAGTTCAAAATTTGGGAAAGAACAAGTATTGTTTGATTGATTTTAAAAGAGATTTGGAATAATTATTTTCAATCTCATTAATGTTGAATGGATGCTTGAACAATATCATAATAGCATTTTCCTGTTTCGAAAGGCACTCTTATTTTCAAATATATGATAGGAAAAGTTTGGCATTCTGCAAGTTTGTTGAATCATTTTTATCTTTTTCGATGGTAACATCCGAAGTATTATTCACTGTATCTTTTTATAAGATGGAATGTAAGTGTTATCTTTGATTACTTTAATACCAAACAGACTGTGCAAAAGGCTTTACAAAAGTTTATTTTAGTCTCGAAGAAGGATAAAAATAGTTGTATATTGTTTGATTCAAGCAAAAACACTATTTTTATAGACTGAAACAATACCCATTTGGAGTAACTACCAAAAAATTGCAATTCATATCAAAACGAGCGATTCCAAGGAACCGAGGAATGGTGAAAGTTTATTTAAGTAAGTCAATTCAGTGATTTACATTTATTACGTTGGAAAAAAACTAATCGATCTCAAAATTTATCTGCTTGACTAGGAAACAAAAAATGCTCTTTGATATGGAATATGTATTATTCAAAAATTTCGGAAATAATTTTGTGTGTTACTAATTTAATTTTTTAATATTACACAGCTATTCATTTTTTTGTTTGTTGCTTTGATTCAAAATTGTATTTCATTGAAGTATTTGATGACATAAATTAGGATCACTCTATTTATCTGCCAATGGAACAATTTCAATGTTTTCATTACCTTATGAATCTCAGTGTAGCTCCATTTATATAACCATAGGTTTTGCGAATCAATTATAATTGTTAAATGTGTATATTCAAGTTACTTTGACTATATTAATTAATTTCGTTTTCGATCAATTTAATCTGAATGAGTCATTTGAACGAAACATTTCGTTCACCAATTTTGCATGATTATTTCAGGCATGAAATCAGTATGATACTAATAGTTTGATAAATGATTCCGTTGTTTCTGACTTCCCTATCTTGTTATACCAAGATATACGTTTCTTTGAAATTTTTACTAAGAGAAATGTAAAATGAAATTATCGATCAAAAGAATATATTTTCAAAGTAAGGGATTATTCATTTGTTGAGAGCGAAATTTTCAGTTTTTGAGTTCATGATTCTTGTGATGACCAATTTCATCGAAGTTTATACATTCATTATGGCTTCTATCTACATATATTTCCAATGAACGTGAGTAAATTTTCCTCAAAAAAAAGTTGAACCTTATTTTTGCAACATAGGGGCTTACGGAAGAGGAAATAGTGGTGAAATTTGACATTTGTCATTTTTTGCTAGGTGACATCGTAATATTGCAAATACTTGTGTCAACCTTACTGAACATGAAATGCATCATATTGAATGATGCTGGTGTCTTAATTAACATAATAATTCTTAAAGCCCTCTATTAATGATATTGTTCTTTTGGAAGAGAGAAATGTATTCTGTCATTGTCTTGTTCAGCAATCTTAAAACTGACAATTAGTAAAAAACAATTTTTATTCTGCTTAGATCTGGAATTGTTGTTATTGTTGTTGTCGGTTTATATGCTTATGCTTTTCTAGTTTCAACAACCTTTCACTGAAGCATAGTTCAGCGGTGTCAGACTCGAAGAGCCAATCAGGTCCTTTATATTATTTATCTATTTGTTTATCTTAATAATACTTATACTGTACATTAATTTCTTCATATTTTATAAGTTACAAAATCCATGCAATTTTCGCATCTCCACATGTCATATATTCAATAATTCTGAATATTCGCTGAACAAAGATTCATACCTCAACAGCAAAATACCTCACAGTTCTTACTTACGTAATTCGGCTACAGCATAATTTTGCGAATAACGAAAGATGAATGTCATCCGATGAACACTGTAATTGATGCAGCACAAAGATGTGAAAAGTACGGTATCTTTTCGAATTGCAGTGCTTCTTCGAGTTGTGCTTTTGAATTGCGGTATCTATAGAGTTATGATATCTCCTTCATTCAACCAAACTATGTATTTCCCATACAAAACCAAAGTATTTTGCAAAATTCCACTGTCAGGAGCAGTTGCAGGAAGAGAAAAAGCCGAAATTTACTTGAGGAATTCAAAATTCACAAGGTGATTCAAGACATTTTTGCGCGACATAACAATTCACACACATAAATTTTAATGCGAATTTCGTCGCTTGATTAAGTTTTATTTAGTGAGATTTGGCCTGATCTGTCTTTGTATTGAGTAAAAATTTGAGTTTACTAAAATGAGTTAAATTCAATTATAATCAAGCAACGTTCAATCCAAATTAAGAATAATAATCAAACTAAAGGAAATCTACTGAAATTCATTTACAGCAATTGTAACTGCTTTTTTTCTGGTTATTATACGAGACAATTAGCATTAACAGTTAGCATTTTTTTTTTTTTTTTTGCGAAATGATAATGGAGGGTATATGTACAAATTATTCATATTTAAATAAAAACGATCGCTGGAAATTGAACAAACATCATAAAATCCGGTCTTTTTCATTTTTCATTTTATTATCACTTTTCTTTTTTTTTTGATTTGATTTTTCAATTCTCTTTTAAAAATTTTAAATCCGAACTGAATTGATTATATCGCGTAGTTCGGATGTTCTATAAATCTTATCAATATCCTGAAATGTCTTTCATTAATTTTAAAATCATGGCAAATTTTTAAAAATTACTGTAATTTATTGCGAAATGAAATATCATGCAGAGCCTAATCATGGAATGATAGTTTCAGCGAATATAATCAGATCTACTGGTTGATATTTTAATAGTTCATTGCAAGAAATTACGACTATTTGTGATTCAGTTGGACAAATAGCATACTGATAATAAAATTTGAAACTGAATGAAATGGTCTGGTAATCCTTTGAATAAATTTTTTTGTTTCTCTCAATTATATGCACCAAATAATTTTTCCAATTAAAAAAAGAAAGAAAAAAAAATTTTGCGATAAGAAAAAAATAAAATCCTATGAAATCGAAGAGAAAAAGTATGGAAAAACAAACTTGCAATTCGCTAATCCATATTTTCTTGCTTTCTTTTCGTCGTTTCTTGGCTTTTTTATCATTTTCAACAGCTGCTGGCCTTTTATCATGTCCCGATGCAGCAAATCGAGCCTCAAACTATAACAGAATATTTATACATCCATTATGACAAAAAACTAAAATTAGAAAAATTCCAAAACTACAGTTGCTCGTAATATTCGATGTAAGAATTTTGCGATTAATTTTACATAATTGGAATTATAGCTAAGGTGTTAATGTTTGAATGACTAAAATTGTCATTTTAATTGATCTGCTGCTAATTAATGACCTTAATTTTTCAAGAATTGTTGAGATAAACAGTACAATGAGAGAAATTAATTAAAATAATTGGGCTATTTTGCATTTATTTACTTGTTCAAAGCTATTTTCCTTGTCATAACCGAGTAAAACATCGATATCGAATGGTTTTCGAATGTAACGATTACGTCGATGAATGCAATTCTGTCGATGTATTCTAGGCTATAAATTGAAATAATTGAAATACAAAAATTAATTAATTGAGGAAAATAATTTGGAGAAAATAATTTTTTAATTTTGCAATAATTACATAATTAAATTTCAAAAATACATGACAAGAATTAAGGATTTAATTTATCATAGTGATCAAAATTATGAGCTAATTTATAATTAAAAAACTACTTCATCATTTGTTTCTTTATCAGTAACAAAGTTCATCAATTCTTGCGTTTTATTCTGGGCACTATACTTTCGTATTTCTCGATTTTCAGTATTTCCTAATATCTGAAAATTCTTGTAATTCTGAATTTAATACTTTTTTTAGTTCCTGAAAATTTTTATAATTCTAGATTCAATCAAGTATTTTTTTCATTTCTCCACATAAAAAAAGAAAAGAATTTTAGTACTACAATGAAAAATTTTCAACTTTATATCAATTACTTTAGGAATTTGTTATGTTTCTATATATTTTATGATTCGAAATTTAATTATTTTTTCATTTTCCAAAAATTTTGATTTATAAAAAATTCAAGTATCGTCAAATTTCTAATAAAATCAAGCCTTTCTAGTTTTCGGGATAGAAGAATCCAATTTTATCTCTTGTTTGTCGTGAATTTCTGTGTTTGATGCCAACTTATTTTCAATAATCGGTGATGTGATCACATGATCGCCAATTGTTGATGATTGAAACTTTGTTGGTACTTCTGTAGCAGTGTTTTTATAAAATTTTACTGCTAAATTGCTCACAGCTATACTAAGGTTTATGCTTGAAAATTAAAATTTTCCATTTAAATAAAATTAAAGTCGAAAAATCTTTTACCATTTTCAGGATTATTCTTTTCCACCGTTCTAAAATTCTTCTTTGCTTCTATTTCTACTTTTGTTTCAGCTGAAAAATTTGAGGTCAATCAAATAAACAAATAATTGAACCAATATGAAATTTAATTTTTTTAATTTTGCTATTATAGCCTTCATGAGTGATTATGTTTTCCAGTCATATTCAGAAAGAAAAAAACAGAAAAAAAAAAAACAAAAAACAAGAACAAAAAAACATTATTAGATTTACGAAAATTTTATTAGAAATCTCGAAAAATTTTAAATCTTTGTATTGCATATTTTCCAATTTTTACTGTTCATCTTACATCCTTTTTCCGGATTATTTTAACATGTTCGCTTTTTCACCATTTGAATGGAAAAAAAATGAATTAATACTGTTACATTTTCAAAATTAACGCAAATCTATGGAATTTTAAAAATTTTTTTCGGTAATCGTTTCTTGGTCGAACATTTTATCCGCAATTGAAAGCAAAAGAAAAAATAAAAATTCAAACGTTTTTTTATTTATAAATATTTTAAAAAGTGAAATAAGGAATAAATTTTTAAGCAATGCTGCTGCTGATTAAACGGCAAATAATGTTACTGACAGTATTCTTCAATTACTAATCGAACGAAATCGATTTAAAAGTGAAATTTCGCAATTAAACTATAAATTTTCGTATATTTTTCTTCATTTAAAGTACAAAAGAAAGCGAATTTATGTTGAAATATCCATTTAAATAATGAATCAGTACGATTAAACAAGTGTAATGTTGCAAAAAAAAAAAAAAAAAAAAATTCTTATGAAAATTACCTGAAGTGATCGCATCAGGTTCTGTGACAAAACTTATCATAGCATTTGTCGTTTCCATTTGTTCTGATGGTTTTAATCGTCTTATTGTCTTTTTTCGTTCAACTGATGATTCCTCCTGGAAAAAATTCATTTTGAATTGCATAAATTTATTAAATGTAAGGCTGAAAGTTAAGTAAAAAAAAAATTTAAGCAAATTTACCATAACTGGAATTTTTACTATTTCTGCTTTTGATGCCTTTGCAGGATGCAATTTTTGTTCGAGTTTTTCCAATTCTTTTTGATACTCAGCTGCGCGATTCTCTTTCCATTTTTTAAAATCATCGCCTATTTTTCTAAAATTAAAACACAATTTTAAAATATTTGCAATTAAATTCAATACAAATTAAGAAATAAAAAATTATTCATTTCTAACTGATTATTCTTTTTTGACTTTTCAAACATTCCATGGAAACTGCTGTATTATTTCTGTTTACTTTTTTTTTCAGAAATTATAGCCAAAAATTTTTTTAAACCACCGAAAATTGTCTCACTGATGAATAATCATTATAAAAGCGAAATTTTTTTCATGATTTAATGTCGTAACCTTCTTTGAAATTTACATTCTAACAAATATATCTGACATATGAAAGACAAAAGTTTGAGGATTGCATTGTTTTAAATTATCAATAATTAGAAATTTTCAGCGATTAAAAATTTTCAAAGATGAATGTATTATGAAAATGAAAAAAAAAAATTAAACTAAAATAAATTTCTCGAAATGTTATGTATTTTTTCAACAAAACTAAAAATTGAATTCAAAAAACCCAGAAAATGAAAATTAAGTTTCTTTAACCCAAGTTTTTTATCTGCTTCGATCAATAATTGCTCATGCTTTTGTTCAAGAATTGCACGTCTTGCATCATCAGCTACCGCAGCAATACCTTGTTTTAATTCAGCAAATTGTGAACTTAACGTTTTATTGCCTGTTTTCATTTTTGCACGAATTTCTTCAATCTTAAAAAATAAAAAAAATTTAAATTCATATTCAAGTTAAGATATTAACAACTGATAATCAGCTGATACAAATAGCAAATTAAAAGAAAAATTTTAATTTATCACAATTTGGCGAGAATAATCATGCATTTAAATTATTAAATTTAACAATAATAATATTAGAATCTAAGTTGAAATTGATACGAAATAAATTTTGAAATTGATAGGAACTATACATTCGCTCTTATCACTTACTTGCTTATCAAAATTATCATTTATAACAGGTTTAATAATTGGTGCATAAGTACGTTTCGGTCTTTCGTCATCTTTCTTTGCCAACATTCGTGAACGTTTATACCTAATAATAAAATTTTTCAAACCGGAGAAAAATGAAAAGAAGAAGAAAGAAATGGAATTTTATTTCATATTTTGTACATAAAATTAGCGTTATTTCATATTTAAATTATTTCACATTTATATTCATATTTATTATTTGATATTTTATATCAAATTTAGTGATAATTTTCAAATCAAACATAAGGTTTTAAGAAAGAAAAATTAACGTGTATGCATCAGACTGAACTTCTTGTGATTTGAATTTTGCACTCAGTGCATTAACAATTCCAAGTTTTCGAGCATTTTGTTTCGATTGCTCCTGGAAATTTAAAAATTCGAATTTCTACATTAAAACTTGAATGTCCAAATTTAAAAATTAAAATGCACAAAATTAATTTGGATATTTGCAGAAAATTTGAAACAACTGAATCATTCTAATCTTTTTATGTGATAAATGTAATAAAAGAAAACAAACACTTCAAATTGTATTTATAATCAAATCAATATCCTTTTAACAAATAAAAATTATTCCTACTATGGGAGTCGCAAGCGATTCTGACGTGCAAATCGATTGTCTGACTTTGGCATAAGGGCGAAAGACTGACTAATCGAACAATCTAATCGTGGATTCCCTCTGAAGTTTTTCCCTCAGGATTTGGAGTAATAATAAAGCTGTTATGTTCGGTGAAGCGAATGATTGGAGGAATTGTGGGACGAAACGTCTTCAACCCATTCTCAAACTTTCAATGAGTATGACATCTGGCTTGCCCGAGTGAAGTTTAGACGATGAATGTCTGCTTCAAGTGGGCCATTTTTGGTAAACAGAACTGGCACTGTGAGATGAATCAAACCTTGAGATGTATTAGATTTGACAAATATTAAAAATGAAAATTTAAGTCTCACTGTGAAACAAAATGCATTTAAAATATCATCAAATTGTTGTTCATTTTCTTATTTAAATTGTAATTTTTAATAAAATCATACAAATTTTAAACTGGATAAATCTAACCTGTTCTAAAGCACGAATTTTTTTTGCTTCATCATTAGCCATATTTATAACTGATTTTCGAACTGCTGATTTATCTTCCTGGAGATTTTTATCAAAGCTATAATTTCTTAAATTTTTATAGAAAATTTATTTCTTAATAAAATTCAAAAAAAAAAAAAAATTAACTTTACTTCACTTTTTTTTAAGTCGTCTCTTTTACTTACTTTCTGACCGGAATTTGATGAAGTAGTTGAAAGTGCTGATGTTGGTCTGGAAACTTCTGTACTAGCTGGTTTATTTGTGGAATTTTTTGAAGCACTAATTCTCGAAGGTGGCTTTACTTCATTTATTGCCAATCTTAAAATTCCTTTATAATATTTTTCCATATATATATTGATTAAATTAGTTGAAAAAGAATATCTAACGGTAATGCAAAATTTCCAAATCAACAAAAATTTCTCATCTTAAAACTTACTTTTTCTCATCAAAATGAATTTGCGTCTTTTGTATTTTAGCAATTTCAAATTTCGGTGACAAAACAACTGCTTTCTTGGCCCAATCACTGTTTGGCTTTCGTTCATTAAAAGATCGAGCACAATCTATTGGATAATTTTCAGTGGTTGGAGAAACATAAGTGGGTATTACTTCAACTTTTTTAGTTCCCTGTAAAAAATTTAGAATTTGGTAGAATTTTTCAAAACAAAGAAAAGAAGAATTAGTTAAGGAAAAATCGGAAAGAAATGTTCACACTGACTTTTTCATTATCATGTTCCATTACAATTGCTCCAATCTTTTCAGGTTTTTGGACTTCCAATTCATCAATTTCAATTGTTTCAACATTATCTTCCGCCGGTACCACATGTTGTGGTATCATTTTCCGAATTGCTGTTTCATTTGCTCCTTCAGTGATATACTCCATGACTGCATCTTCATTAGTTTCTTTAATCTATATTTCAAAAGAAAAAAGTCCATTATAAGCAATTTTTTATTCGACAACTGTAAATTTTAAATTTAATTTAAAAAAGGCGAATATTGAAATTTCTAAATTCCGTTATTCCTCTTTTTCTCCTTTCTTTCAAACTTTCATATAAAAAAGAATCGACAAAAAAAATGCAATCCAAAAAAAAAAAAATTAGCAGCATTTTTCTATTTTTCAAATTTCACACTGATAAATTTTCATTAATTTTAGTTTATTTTGATTAGACTGACTTTTTTTTTCCCGAATAAGATTGAGTTTATAAAGTCCAGCGAATAGATATAAATCTTATTTACTAGCAAAATATTCAAATATGTAAATACTAGCTGATCCGGAGAGCGTTGCCGTAGCTCCAGCTAGCCTATATAAACAGAAATGTAAATATTCGCTTGTTCAAAATCTTAAATCTCTGAAAGTTTTTGCCGATTGCTTTGAAATTTTGATATTCGAATACGCGCATGTTTTTATGTGTTGCTGTGGCTCAGCCTGCTTAAGTGGAAAATAATGGGGTGATCGAATTGTAACTTAGATTGTAATCTGATTGAATTGGGAATCGCTTTTTCTTATTATTGTGACTCGAAAAGGTCAGCAATAGTACTGGATAAGTCTTTTATCTCTTGTGTGATAGAGGCGAATTATATGTGTGATAGAAGAAGTTTTATTGATTGCTGAAGGAAAAATTTCCCATGACAAACAATTATCGAAGAATATCCAGTCAAATCGATCATTAGGTTATTTTTCCCTTTGCTGCTCTATGACTACTTCTCAAATAAATTGTTGGGTTACTGTTACTGCTGTGTAGCTTTGAATTCCGGATTATTGCTATTTCTATGTCGGTGCAAGAACTTTGAATCTGAGATTGAAAATTCTCAAAATCTTGTCCTTTTAAATTCTTTAGGTACTTCTCCCCTTTACTTGACCTCCATCATGTCGCTTCTACATTGGTTGGCTTTACTTTGTTTAACTGTGAATTGGAGCGTTTAGGCGGTAAAAATGTTTATCGTCCCTTCGAAAATATGTCACACTACTTGATCTTTGGCATACCTTTTTTGCTAATTTTCGTGTGCTATTTTCGACTTTCGCCGACAGAAAAGAAGAAAAAAAGAGGAAACGCATCTTTCTGATATGTTTCATTTCACAATGCTTGTGGATATGCAATATGTTCTCATTGTTCCATTGTATCTGTAGATATAGAGATTGTCCGGTTTGCCGATCTAGAACACGCAATATATAATTGTCCATATGATAAGCAATCCGGCCGTGAGCTTTGTTAATCATGACTGCAAACCCCAATTGAATTGGGAATGGCAATCTCTTAAATTGAAATATCCGTTGAAATCATAGCAATGCGAGGAATGAGGATATCTTCACCTTTGAAAAGTCCTTTCAAAATTACTGCTTTTACAACGTTGCTCATTAATTTTTTTTTTACTGCAAGCCGCCTGTAGTTGCAAAGTTTTCGCGGGTTGATATTTCGCAACATGATAATTGGCATTCCGATTTTCAATTGCAGCACGTACGGTGGCATCTATTGACAGACCAAGTGAATTCGTAAATATTGTTGAATATTTAACCG
Source organism: Onchocerca lupi (assembly GCA_028564675.1). Lineage (NCBI taxonomy): Eukaryota > Metazoa > Nematoda > Chromadorea > Rhabditida > Onchocercidae > Onchocerca > Onchocerca lupi. The sequence goes on along the minus strand of JAOVVO010000110.1, from coordinate 100,274 downwards.
CTTCATCTGATTTCATAATAGTATCAATGGACTTGTATTGCCTCGTTTTAATGTTAAACTGAACAATATTATTGAGTTTTTAGATGCCTTTGTTTTTGACCGCAAAAATAATTCGCTCGCTCAGCCAATTGTGATTCTTATAATTGAAAATAATGAGAAATATTTTTTTAACCAGTTCTTCTTCTGATGTTACTAAATTGCAGAAATTATGAGACAATGAAATTCGTCTTGAGATCAGATTAACTGCGCTTTTCCATTCAATTTTTAGTAGTTCATGTGAGAATATCTCAATTAATCAACCGTTTTGCAGCTGGATAGACATATTTTTAGCTAATTTTAACGTCTTTACGTGTAGATACAAAGTAGAAATTAACTTGTTACTTAACTTGAACCTGAACTAGAACTCCTGTTGTCATCGAATTGTGTGAATAAAATTTGACTCATGTTCCAAAGTCGTGGCTGACCTTACACCTTATTACGGAAAGTAGGTTGTTAATAGATCTAGTCCACTCACTTATTTTTACCTGTGACAGGTATGACGGGCAAAAAAAATATCTATGGAGAAATACGCGCCTATTCGAATGCAACTTCAAATCAATTGATGAAAAACTTGAAACATTGTATGGAAATGAATAATGAACATTTACATTTTTTTTTACATAGGTGGAAATCAAGCATAAAAGGAAAATAAAGAGAAAAAACAAATATTCAGAAAATAGGAAAAAAAAATTTTGACATTTTTCTAAATTTCGAAATATTTCTTGAAAACAAAAACTTACACTAAATTTCATTGCTTCCTCAGCATTTTGTTGCAAATCAACTTCTTCCGTATAAGTTATTTCACGGCGTTTTTCCGGTACTTTATTTTCCTCCATTTCCATTTCTTCTATATTTATTAACATTTCCACCGGTATTAATACCTAAACTTTTGTTTTATTATTTCCAATCTATTTTTTCTCTCTTTTTTTCTCCGTGAATACTGAAAGTCTAGGAAAAGTTTTATCTGGAAAAGAAATTAAGCTTTAAATAATTTTAGCAGTTCAATTTAAGGGTATCTATTTGGATAATTAGTTATCGAAACAAAATATCAATTTCTTTCTTTTAAAAAAAAAGCTAAAATTTAATGAAAAATTTTCTAGAACTTAGCATTTTAATTATCATTTCGATGTTTAGCATTTTAATTATCATTTCGATGTTTTATATTGAGGAAAAAAATTAGCATTTCGTGCAAATGTATAAATTTCATTATTGCTAGAAATCTTGTAGCGATCATTAAAATGTTTTAATTTGATTTCAGAGAATTAAGCATCCAAAAGAAATTTCACTCATATAGTTCTATAAAATCATGTTGTGAAAAAAAAAAACAGATCAGATTAATTTAAATGAAACTTTTTTCTTTTTTTCCATAAATTTAATCAATTATACCGTATCACCGAATATTTCATCGCAAATTTCATCAACTTCAATATCTCCGTCTTGCGCTGATGTGACTATTATTGGTGGAATTGAAATTGATGGAACCTGCAAAAAGGAAAAAGTAAACAAAAAATGTGTTTTAAAATGCAAATTAGAAATTCTGAAATATAAATCAGATTTGCCAAGATATATTTAAAACTATTTAAATTTGGAGAAAATAATTTGAAAAACTTTTTTAAAAAAAATGAATAAATTTAAAAATTTTAAAATCAATTTCTAGAACATTTTTCATGGATTTACACGTTCATAAATATATAATTTTTCTTGTTCAAATTTTTACTAAATCTTTGCGAATTTGCGCATAGATTTGTAATTAGAGTATAATAGATTGAATCAAATTTTATCATCGGATCATTACGCTATCAATTGCAGATTCCAATGGTTCGGCAGAAATATTTTCAGTTATACATAAATCATCCGATTTTTCATTCAATTCTTCGTCTTCATCCTCCGTATATTCATCTTCATCTTCATCATTAGTATATATTTCCTCTTCGTCATACTGTAAATTATGAAGGCAATTTTTTAAGGCAGAAACATACATTTATACTGTATGATAATGTTTTTTTCATAATGATAATTTTGAGAATTATTTTTAAATTATGAAATTTTTTCAGGAAGAAAAAGAAAAAACTTTTTAGAATAATTAAAAATATGCAAATAATCCCTTCAAAAATAATACAACCTCTGAATCATCATAATATTCACTGGAAGATTCATCATCATCATCATCATCTGCTCCCTTAAGTGCTGCTTTTTGGACAAGTTTCAGAGTAAAACCAACATCAATACTATCCTGATATTGCATGCTATCATACTGTAATCATTTTATGTAATAAATTTGGAGAACTTTTCGTGATTTAATAATTCTTTTTTTCATCAAATTTAATATTTGCTCGAATTAAGAATCTAAAAATCAAAATAGGCAGGTTTTTTTCCATAAATAAAAGCTAAATTTTTCAATTTATTCATATTGTCAGCAAAGTGTTAAACTTCTTAGGTATCCAACAAATGTTAAAATTTTAGTCAAATTTGTCATAAATTACTTACATCATCGGTTGCAGAAGAAATAGGATTAAAATAAATCCCAAAGCTTGATGATGATGGACGATATTCATCCGTTTCCAAACAACTTCCATTTCTTGAATAATGTTCTAAATTTGAATAATTTTTTTTAACCAATTAAATACAAAAGATAAATTCAAAAAATTAAGCCTGATTTTGATTGAAATAATTTCAGCCCAAAAATTAATTCAAAGCTAAAACAAACCAATTTTTGAAGTTAAACTAAAAAATCAGTAAATTTAAATAATACTTCCAAATTCTTTTTTTTTTTTTATTATTAACCATATGGACAATTCATAAATTCACTTTTTTTAATTCGTAAAAATTGTGGTAAAATAATTTACCATCAGAAAAGTCATCGATATCTTCATAATCTGATAATGATTCTATGGATACTTGTGCCGAATCCCAATCATCCATACCATCATAGCTAACTGATGTTGTAAATATCGGTGCTGGTACGGCCATAATTTCGGAAACACGTCCTCGTTTGTCGGTATTTCTGCAAGAAACAATTAAATAAATGAATAGCGAAAAGAAGAAATAATATTTTCGATTTTTTTTTTTCAAAAATCTTTTTCCACATATAAACATTTAATATTTGCCAAAATGTTATTCTTTAACAAATTTAAAATTAAAAAAAAAAATTTAATAAAAATTAAACCTTGTTGGTGCTTCAACAATAAATTGTTCGTTAAAATCATTATCATAAAAAGAAATGGATGATATAAATTGTTCCTGGTGTTCCGATAATAGAACCGGATGAAAATCATCTTAAAAAAAATCTTTTAGAAATTTCATTGTACAAACAGGTGGCATAAAATGCTCATAAATTATTTTCTGTCAGTAATTATCGTTAATAAATATTCTATTTCTCGCGTTCATTAATTTTTATTTATTTGAAAACATGCACTTTTTAATAATTAAAATATTTTTTCTCCCATATCAATAATTTATAATTTTTAATTTAAAGATTTTGTTATATTGTTGTATTTGTAATGAACTAATTAATTTCTTTTAAGAATTTTTCCATTTTTAAAGTTTTGTATTATATTTAACTATAAAATTGTGCAAGAAATTTCATATTAGCCAAGATTATATTTTACTTTTTTTTTAAAATTATAATAAAACATAGCATTTGAAACACTCATTTTATTATTTTTCATATAAAAAATAATAAAACTGCGTAAAACTTCCTTTCTTTTTGTCAAAAAATCAAATTCATGACTTAAATTTCGGCATGGACTTTAACATTAAATCAAGAAAGGAAGAACATCATTTTATTAGTTTTATATCAAATTTAATGTTCAGCTAAGACTTAATTTTACATTCACCTTTTCTATTCAATACTTAAGTCATACTGAAAATGGAGATTTTTTCATTTTTTTTTTAAGATCGAAACTTTTTAGTTTTTCTCATTCAATACTTAAACCGATACCGGAAAATATTCATTAATAATTTTCTATCCGATACTTAAATTCCATTGAAAACCAAAACTTTTCGGGGCTAATTTTTCACTCAATTTTCAAACCGAAAATCGGAACTTCTCAGAACAAATTTTTTATTCAATACTTTAATGTATTTGAAAATCGAAATTTTTTTTTAGGAATAATTTTCCATCCAATACTTAAATGTAATTTCATCTTATGACTAATTTTCATTCGAAACTTCAATTGAAATTCGAAAATTTCAGAAATGAAAAAGTCTATCTTTCCTCTCATACTTCAATGCAATTCAAAAATTGAAACTTTTTTAGGACCCCTTTTGCTATCACTCACCGATTAATTTATAAAAAAAACGAAGAATGCTGGTTGAATTCATTTTAGGGCATTAGAAAGCAACCTGTTGGCTTACTTTCCATTTTGTCTTCATCATCATTTTGCAATTCGATTATTTCCGAAACAGTTATATCAGTTTCGAAATTATTTTCTTGCATGTTCAATATTGTTTCATTTTCTACAAAAAATATTCATAATTTTTATCAAATTTTAATAAAATTACTTATTGCATTATTTTTAAATGTTAAAATTTGTTTTTCTTTTGTTTTTTAGATTAATGGCATATACATACACGTTTTTTTAACGTTTTAAGTAATCATTTTTGTAATAAATAGTAAAAAAAAGTTTCTTTGTAATTCGATTGTTTCCGAAACAGTTATATCAGTTTCGCAATCACTTTCTTGCGTATTCAATATTGTTTCATTTTCTGCAAAGATATTCATAATTTTTATTGAAAATTTGATCAACAACCTTGATCATCATCATTGTCTACATCAGCATTGATTTGCATCGTACTATCAAATGTAAATTCGGTGGTAAAATTAACTGGTGAATTTTGTGTCGATGGTTGTGTGACAAGCAATAATGGCGGCTTTCGCATTATATTTTCCTTAAAAAAAAAGAAAAAAATTAAGGAAATAAAGGAAACTAAGAAAAAATGATCTAAATTAAAATTAAATACTTAATTCTGAAATTTTGATTCATCAAATTATAAATCATATTTACATTATTCGAGATTAAATGGAATGAATTTGACCGGTTTCAATATTACTAGATCCAATCTTAAATAGATTAAACTTTAAAAGTTAGCAATAATTAAAAAATATATCATATATGTCGTATGCAAATAACAGATTAGTGAGATATTCGATGAAATTTTTTTTAATTTTTTCGATTAATTGAAAAACTATAAATGAAAATTGAAGTCGAATTGAAAAATAGAGATTATCATTGAATCTTTATGTTATACATCTTTAAATTTCATTATTTTTCAATTTTTTTTTTAAATTTAAATTTACAAATAAATTGTTACTTCGTTTCGTATTTCTTTCTCCTCGATTTTCTCTTCATCTTCTTCCTCTTCCTCTTCCTCCTCTTCCTCCTCCTCTTCCTCCTCTTCTTCCTCCTCTTCTTCCTCTTCATTTTCCTCTTCATCTAATGGTTCATCATCCATTTCCTTTTCTGTGATCATTTTATTCGTTTCAGTAGTTATTCCATTTTTTTCCATCTTCCGAACCTATAATATACCACAATTTAGTGATTAATTACTAGTAGAAATTATGATTGAAATTTCATTTAAAACTACCGTACTCAAATTTGAATTCCAAATTGCATCATATTTTGGCGAACTTCATTGATGATAACATAGTATAGTAATATTGTTATCACTTTTATATTCATGAAAAACAGGAACAAATTGAGTATTCTCTATAATCGATATATCTGTGATTCGTTGCAGAATCTCGGTTTAATTTGAATATTCGCACGAAATCGGCACATTTGGGTAGCATTTTGGGTCTCACAGAATTGGCACATTTGATAATCCATCAGATTCAGTACATTTGAATATCTATATGCAATGTTTGAATGTTTTGAACCCGCTGAGTGTGCAGGAATCGAATATTTTGGTGCAACATAGAATCTTTGGAAATCCATCAGAATCTGATACATTTGAAAGATCTGTTTATAGAATCGATATATTTTAGTACTCGTACAGAATCGACAAATTTGAGATATCTGCAGAGAATCAATCTATATAAAATATTTATATCGCTGCATCGAAATGTGATTACGGAATTGGTACATCTGAATATCAGCAGAAATCGGCACGTTTAAGAATCCATCAGAATCTGATCATTTGAAAAATCTCTATAGAATCGACGTTTTCGTTTTCTTTCAGAATCGACATGTTTCAGATATCTGTATGGAATTGGTACATGTTCGAATATTTTTTTGTTGGATTCTAGGTATGGTTACAAAATCAGTACATCTGGAAATCGTGCAGAAAGGGCATCTGTACAGTACATCCGGATATTTATGTAGAATCAGTCATTTGATGTCAATGCAGAATCAATGAATCGACACATTTTAGTATTCGAATAGAATGACTTATCAAAAGTATAAATGCAAAACTGATGCATCTCGAACTCAAACAGAATCGATAAATTTGATATCGATTTATAATTGATATATTTTGGGTTTCCATACAGAACCAGTTTATCTGATATTGTCCTATTACTATTGCTAAATAGAAGAAATCAAAAAAAAAAAAAAAAGAAAAAGCTGAATAACTGATGGAATTTAAAAATGCATTACCTTAAAAAAAAAGGTAGTAGTTTTTGTATCCGAATTATCCTTCAAATGGTCGTTAGTGGATTCTAATCTTCGATCATCTAAAAACAGCACATATTTTATTCAGCAATTTTTAAAAGACTAAGCAAATATCACTTTCTTTCTTTTTCGAAGATATAAAATTTCTCAAAGAAGAAAGGAGCAAAAGTAAAAAAACAAAAACAATGAAAAAGAAATCATTTTAAACAATCAATCCAATGATCGTTTAATATGAAACATAATTTTTGATGATTTCATCAATTTGAATACTTTGTCAAAAATAATTTCAATGCAAATTTTGAAAATTTGAAAAAAAAAATGAAGGAAAGAACAAATAAAATTGGACGAAATTATTATACATTTCAAATTTTCAAAAGATGAGAAGAAAAAAAGGAATTTGAATGGACAAAATTTTATTATTTTTCTTTTATTTCAATTTTAAGAACAAAAAAAAAAAAGAAAAAAAAGAAAAATGATTTAAAACGAGAAAAATTTTTTTTTCATGTTCATACTTTGTTTAACACATTCATTATAATATTTCATATTCGAAATTATTTGATTGGAATAAATTTCAAATAAATTTTAATTTCTTTACTGTCATTAATTTTGATGAAATTATGCAGAAAATTTTGCATGAAATGGCACGAAATAAGTTGTAATTTCAAAATAGCAAAAATGAAAAATAAGAATAAAAAATGTCTGAGAAAATGTTGATCGGTTCATTGTTTTTTAACTTCACGTACAAAACATTTTCTATTTATCCAAATTATATTATCAAATTTCTCCGTTAATTCTCTCTCTTTCTTTGTTTCTCTCTCCCTCCCTCTCCCTTTCTATCTTTCTTTCTCCATTAACTCTTCTTATTTGTTATAATTTAAATCAAGAAAAAAAGAATGGAAAAAATTTTTCAAATAATAATTACAAGAAAAATAAAATTTCAATTAATAACTATTTTTTTATTTCCAAGTTTTTTTTTCTTTTTTTTAAACAAATTTAACTCGAAATTTTTTAAACATTTTTTACCTTTTCATTTATTCCACGTCATTTCCATATTTTTGATTTTTTTTTTCAACATTTCGTTTCATTCTCCAAATACTTACGTTTTTCTTTCAATTATTACACGTAAACACGCATACACGCATACATTCATACGCAAATAAAAAGACGGATAAATTTGATTCTATTTCTCAATTTTCAATTTATTGAGCAACATCTTAGTTTTCATTGATCATAAAAATAAAGTACACAAACACATATACAAATAGTACACGTATACACCAATTCTTATACGTGTACACGCACGTGCTGACACGTACGAATGTGTATATTCACACATAGAAAGGCAGATAGTACACGCACGCACTAACAAGTGTACACGTATGCATTCATAAGCAGTGAGATAGATATATACATATAAATTCCTAGATTTTTAGGAAAACATATAAAATTTCATCCTCAAGTTTCAACTTCATGTGTAATCAATATCTTAGCTTCGGTAATGAAAAAAAAAGGAAAAAAAAAATGAAACCGGAATTTCCGAAAGATAAGTGATCTGATTTCTGAAAAAAAAAAAAAAAAAAAAGAATTGATCAAACACAATCACTTCTATGCTAAGCAAATATGAAGAATGATGGAATATCGTTAATAAGTAGGTAAATAATAGGTAAAAAATATTAGAAATATAGGAAATTAAATGAAATAAACAATTAATGAGATAAATCGATAAATAAGCAGATTGTGAATGAACAGATAATACGGTATATTAAGTGCTAAGCAAATAAATTGCCAAGCAAATTATCAGCTAAGCAAATGATATGCAAATAGCAAATAAATAAATAAATAAATAAACAGGAGATTACCTGATGATTTAAATGATAATTCGACTTCTTCAACATCAGCAGCATTATGTTTCATTTTCTAAACTTGATAATTTAATAATTTGTTCATTGCTTAAACCGAATTAGAGTTGATAATATATTTGATTAATTAAATGAACATTTAATCCCGTAATTTTTACACACGAATATATATTTTTTAAAATTATTATTTAAATCTTCTTTGATTTAATCATTTTCCTTTAGGCTTTTTAGTAACAATAATAATTTAATAACAATATAAACGCTATCTAATGAATACTTAAAAAAATATCGGAAATGGAAAATAAAAAAGAGCAAAAAAATTACAGAATCATTCAGTTGAATGTTAAAAGTTGCATCATTTATTGACTTTGTCAAAATTGTTGAATCATCACATTCAATTATCGATGATGACGGAGCTATGATGCCGACTTTTTCTATAAAATTATTTAATTTCTACTAATATTAAAACTATTTTCTATGAATAAAAGCTAATATATAAATTCGCTTTTCATATTTTCAAAAAAAAAGTTCAAAAACTTTACAAATTTCATGAAATATTTTCAAAAAATAAATTGCTACAAGAAAGGAAGGAAAAAATCAAAAATAAAAGGAAACTTGACAAAATATAAATAAAATCGAAATAAGAATAAAAAAAAATAAGTAGAGAAAGAAGAAAGTAGATGTAAAGAAATTGTTTTAAAAATTCAATGAAAAAAAACTATTGAAAGTTCTATCAAATATTTGATTGATAATTATTATCAATAAACAAAAACATTAAATAATACAAACTTTTTGAAGCAATAGAGGTTGTATCAGAAAGCATTTCTTTTTTGATTGAACAATGTGGTGTTTTATATTTAAAATCCTAAAATTTGAATCAAAACTGATAAGTAAATGAATGAATTTGAAATTTAAAAAAAAAAAAAAAAACATAACCAATTTGATAATTTCTAATAAATTTTTGAAATTTTCATTAAAAAAAATATCGGAATTGTTTACTTAAAAAAAAATTACAAAAACTTTAAAGTTTAATTGAGAAAATATTAAATTGATTTATGTCAATAAAATTTAAAAAAAAAATTGATATCACATGAAAATTTCAATAGTTTATTGGAAAAGATATTAAATTGATTGATGTTCATGAATTTTTTTTATTAGATCTTTTAAAGGAAATGAATTTTTGAAATTATTTCAATTTTTTTTAACTTTTTAAATTTTTGAGATTTTTCTTTTTTAGAATATTTGGATGATAATAATTTTTTACCTCCAATATATCATTTTCATTAAGTTTAGCAATATCACGTAGAACATCTTTCAATTCATTGTCATTGTCACCAAACAAAAGTTCTTCTTCAGTTTCTTCATCATCCGCTTCTGTTTCCGTTTCGCTATATGAGATATATTTCTTGCCATCAGAAATTGAAGAGAAAAAAAATTAGAAAAATGAGAAATTATCATTTTATTACAAATTGATTAATTAAAATTATATAAATGAAAATAGGAAAAGAGTAATCGGAATTAATATTTTCAAACGGTAAAGTTATTTTTACTATTTATGAATATATTTGTTTTATTACTATTTCAAATATCTGATTGATACTTATTTCTGGATTTGATATGAAGATGATAGAGAAATAATGAATTGATGATTTAAGTACCAAAACATATGAATCTAATTATAGGGTCAACAAAAAAAAAAAAGAACCTGAAAATAATCGATAAATGCTATTCATAGATTGGCAAAGATAACTAAGAAATATAAAAAAAATTTTTTCTCATGCAACTTACGAAATTTAGCATTATCATTTGTCGAATGATTATTTTGAACATCTTGACCTTTAACATATCGATTGTAAAGTTTCTCAAATCGTTGATTAGCATTATCGTCTGACTCAGAACGTTCCTTAAATAAAAATATTTAAATTTAATTTTGAAGAAGTTAATAATAGAAAATCTTATCAGAAAATAATATATGTAAAGATATAAGAAAAAAAACTTTTGCATAAATACATCATTTGTTTTGAAAAATTAAAATCAATGAAGTAATGATATAATTTTTCGTTCTTTTTATATTTTATTTCCAAAAAAGTCTCTTTCTATTTTTAATTTTATTTTAATGTTTAAAATATCTTTAATTTTCCCTTTTTTATCTTTTATTCAGAGCAAATTTTTATTTCTATTCGTTTTCAAACTTAAACTAAGTATATAATTAATTAAAACATAGTGCCGCAAATCAGTATCTCAATTTTTTAATCAAATTTTATTTTTTTCTTGTTTAACAAAAAAATTTTTCATGAAAATGTTCATAAGCAGTCTTTTTATCCTTTTGTAACGATAATTTGCTAATAATGAAATTTAAGTAATATTATATAATAATGAAATTTAATTAATACTATAATTTATAATAAAAATTTAAATATACTAGGATTTGTATTAAAATTGTGAACATTTTTAGAATTTTATGAACTTCGAAAATGTTAAATAGTATATTTTAAAATTGGATAAATTCAATGTTCACTCATTTACTTATTATTAAAATGACTAGAATAAGCATTTATTCAAATAGAAATGTTCAAAATATACATTAAGCCTTATCACTTTATCAGTATTTTATCACTCTACATAATTACTCAGAATAATGAATATGTTGAGCAATAGATATGACTGAATAAATATAGCGCATCCTAAGACTATATAATTAATCGTTTACTGATAATAAAAGCTAGCTGCTGATCTCAAATCTTATCACTGATCAACCTCATTCGCATCTGCTGATAAAGAAAATGATAAACTAAATTAATTTGATAAATTTAATGATAATGGAAAATGGAAATGTTGCATTTTTAAAATGTATATCAAGCCTTAACAGGTTATTATCACTGTAATAATTAATTCAAGTAAAGCTAATTTATTCATGCTATGGCGATTATCTTCAATAATAATCATTTCATTTTTCATTTTTACATTTTTATTAAAATTTATTAAACGAAAATAAAAAAAAGAATTAATGAGAAATTGACTTACTCTATCAGTTGAAAAACGTGACATAGATTTGTATTCACGATTCGACGCAAAATTTGATTCTCGACTCACATAACTTGGAGTTTGTGAATGATTAAAACGTGGTAATGTACCGTATGATGATACGTAACCGGATGTAGTATAATGACTTGGAGTAAATCTAATAATAAATGAAATCAAATTAGAATAAATTAAGTTGGAATTTTACAAAATTAGATTATGATTATACAATGACGATAAGAATGTTGGAGAATTAAAATTGTTTTAGGTTAAACAATATTATATTATATTTGTAAGGTTTTAAAGGTAATGATTTGTTACTTTAAAATGAATTTGAATTAAATTAACCTAAAATTAATTAAATCAACCTACAATTGATTAAATTAAGGCAATATTATATTATGATTTTGCAAAAGATATTCAGTACTTAATATGTCAGAATACTGATATGATAATATCCAAGTGAATGATTAGCAATGATAATTCTATAAAATTACGATGCTTGATGTATTTTTTCATTAGAAATAATCCAACTAGCAAAATCAATTATTATTAATGATTTGATTTGAATTATTACAAAACAAAATGAGTTATCTTGTAAAAATAAATATGATTAATTGATAAAATCTTGAGAAGAATAAAAAAAAAGAAAAACAAACTTTTTTCTGCAAAAAACTGATTCAAAAAATTCTTTTATTATGAAATTCTTGTTTAAAAAAAATTTTAGTAAGAGAAAAAGGTGAGAAAATTTCTTTTAAATAAAAAATTAAATTAATAAAAAGAAAAACTGACGATTTTCGCCGTTCATATGTCGGAATATGATCATTATCATAACGACGTAGTGATGATGTTCCCATATCGTTTAATTTTATCCCTAAATGTATTTGACATCTTATTTAAGCATAAAAAACAAGTTATAATTGGTTTATTGATTAATCAATAATTTGCAAAAAATCAATGATACGAAGTCTAAAACTTAGCTAATAATCAAAAATTTAAGCAAATAATTGCTAAAAACAAAATAATAATTTAATAAATTCGCAAAAAATTAATTAATAATAAAAGATAATCAATATTTTATTAATAGTAAAATAATATAAGAATTAACAATACAAGATTTAAGCAATTAATTATTAAGACAAGATTCGAAACGTTGTGTTTCTTTTACAATCAGTCATCATCTCGGCCATTAATTAATTAATTGATTAATTATTCAGTACTGTTTATGGAATTCTTTTATTTTCTTTCAATTATGTAGTTTCTTTTTTTTTTTTTAAATTGATGTCACAAATGATCAATGAATCATTGCGACAAGGTGTATTTCAATCAGAAGACTTCTTTTTTGTTCCTTTCTCTCTCTTTTCAGGGATGAAATTTTCGTTTCCATCGGAAAAATTAAAAATTCTCATTCCATGCCGTAAAATAGAAATTCTCATTTTCTATTGGAAAAGAAGAAATGTTTTTTTACCTGAACCGTAACTTGTACTACGTTTCGTTGCAAATGTATTGGAAGAGAAATTATTATTATATGATGATGTTCGATGATTTGATGATGATGACAAACGATCAAAGCTTCCATATCTAAAAGGATACAAAAATGTTTAATCATTTAATCAAATAATACTTTAGCTTAATTATATCACTCATTTTGTTTATAATCAAATTCGTTCTTGTTAATTAATATTTTCAGTTAAATTCAAAAAATCAATTATAGCAATTGAAATATTTGACTTTTTCAATTCTATCAAATAAATTAATTCTTTTTAGTATGAATATACTTTATTATTTACACAATGATTCATATGATTCAATTAGTTTATTCATTATTTTTTCCAGAGAAAAAAAAGGAATAAAATAAAAAAACAAAAAAAAAACCATTGTATAAATTATTTGTTAAGAATTTTGTTAAAATTCAACTTTTTTTTTTTTTTAAGTTTTCTCATACGTTTTTAATCTATTTCAGAGGGATTTTAAAACAATAAAATCAATTTTTAAAGTTAATAAAGTCGATACAGTGAAGCCAATTTTTCTTTTTCTTTTTTATCAAATTCATTCTGTAGGAAATTTTCATCTTATCATATTACTATTAGCAAATATATATTTTATACGTTTTTTTCACGTTTTTATATACGTTTTTTTACTTTCATCGTACTTTCTCTCACTGCTATTATTAAATTCGCTTCATACGTCTTTCTGAATCCTATAATCTATAATCGATGAGAACTTTTTTCCAATTCTTTCATAAAAATTTGATGAGATAGTTCTGGTAAGCTTAAAATAAACGATTTAATTTTCGTAAGATATTTGAAACATTCGTAATTTTATTAAAATTTAACATTTCTGCAAGTATTTAAGCAATTTTTGATAACGATACAGGAAAAAAGTTGCCTTATCAAAAAATGCTAAATGTATTTTTGATCAAATAAATAAAATGAAAAAATTTGAAATATTATCAGCTTTTTTTCTCGTTATACATTTTAGCAAACAATTTACAGCATAATTTATAGAAATATAAAATAGATTTACCATATCTGATTACGGTCTAATTAGAACTGAATTTAGTTTAATTAAAATTTTTATTTTCAAAATCAAAAGATTGAAATACGAAAATTCTGTTCAAACAGAATAAAATTTTTACGTATCAAGTTTAATTGCAATTTTTATTTCTAAATCAAATAATTTTTTTTCATAATAATTAATAGTATTTTCGATTTTTTACATTTTCTTCCCTGCTAATTTTACTTTTAAATGATATGCAAATTTTTGGATAATATGTTGAAGATATTATGTTAATATCTCAGATTTTAATTAGTCCTTTTTTTGCTTTATTATACCGCTAATTTTGATTTATTATATTTGAAGTTAATTGAATTGATCGGTATTATTTCATTCTATTCATGTTTCTAGGTTTTTAAATATTTATTTACTTGCATATTTTAAAGGAATTGATTTATGATAATTATCATCGTGTAAAAATTTGAGTGTTATTTTCATTTATTTTCTGTTAATGAGTAAATTACTTTAACTAAATGATGTTTTAATTTGAAATTAGATGAGTTCTTGGGTTACGGTAATTAAATACCGTATGTACAATGGTAATTACTAGTTTGATAATTTCTATTTCATATTTGAACAAATATTTAGTGTGATAAAATAGTTTTCGTATTTGTGAAAATATTTTGAAGTTTTTGTTTATTTATTTATTTTTTATTCTATTCATTTTATTTTGTCTTAATCTTCGATAGCTTAGATTGTTGTTTATTTTATTATTACACTTTTATTTTTTTAGTTTTGAACAATATATACATGCGTAAAACCATATAATTTATATAAAAAAAAAAAGAAACTAAATCATCCATCAATAATTCGTACGTTAATTTTTAATTCAAAAATTGAATCGATGGACAAAATTTAGAAAAAAAAAATTCACGACAAATTTCCTAAAATGTTTTAATTCAGTTATTTATTATTTAATGATAAGTGATAGAGTTATAGATTACTAATATCAAATAATCATTACTAAGAAAAAAAAATGATTCAGAGTCAAATGGTAATAAAATAATGATTTATTAAAGTGTGATATTGTCTTTTTTAATCATTCCATAGTTTTCTTCTAACTTCATGTCTCTTCATTTTTAATTTTTGGTCGAAAATGAAAGAAAAAAAAACTTACCTATTTGATAATCCAATATTACTTGTTGTATATGATACATCTTGATGATAACTGGATGATAATGATGAATATTGTTGCCGATAAGGATTCATTGTAAAAAATTTTCGAGAATTTGATAATGATGATAATGATAATGTTTTTTGCAATCGATATGATTCGGCGCTGTTGGAACGTTGCAAATGCCGCCCATATAATTTGGGATAATTTGATGACTGATAATACTGAAATATACAAAATAAAGGGAGGAGAAAAATCGTTTGATTTAATAATTTATGCAAAAACTAATACTATTTCTTATTTCAATCAATAATTTCAGTACGAAGATTTAACAATTTTAATTTTTTGATTTAATCAACAAAATACATATATTATTACTTAGAAATATATGAAATTTTTGTTCATAAGATTTTTGCATTTTTCTTTGCAATAAAAATTTATGCCATATATTTTCTAAATGGAATATTTAGATATTTAAATCGAAATATTTTAGGGACTATTTACTTTAATAAACAATGATTGCAAATTCATTTGTTAAATACCTTCTTAATTTACTTGTCTCATTTACTTAACTAATTAATCCTATCGGTTAATTCATCGAAAAAAAATTAATTCACTGAGAGAAAAAAAATTTTTTTCCATATTTTTAGAAATTGCTGAATTACATAAAAATCGCAAAAAATTTTTATAAATTTCGAAGCAAAAAACAATCATTTAATCTTTGACATTACCCAAATATATGATTCATCCAAAATTTATCCAATAATTATCAGAGAAAAAAAAATCAGTTATCAAATGAAATGCTCAAATTTTGCCAAATAAAACCGAAAACAAAATTTTCATAATAAAGAAGAAAAATTCCAAAATTTACATTTTTCTTTACTAATTATAATTAACAAAATGACAAGGATTATAATCTTCATCTTTTAAAATAATCAACAAGATGATAAAAGATATATGATATTATCATTATAAAATACTTAACAAATGATAAGAAATAGATGACAATATCGGTTTTAAAATCGCTAACAAAAGATAAAAGTTAGATATTAAATAGAAATTCCAGTGTTGCTAAGAGGATATTTAATATTCTGCTACTTTTATCGCATTCCAAACATTTTATCTGTTACAACTGATTCATATGATGTGAATAGGATGTGATGAATTTTGTTGATAATGATAATGAATGATAAGCCTCAACAACATAATGTTTATCACAATTATCATTTTGCTACTAGGACTATTGTCGATATTATCAAATTGAATAGAATAGAATAGCTTAAATTTTAATTTAAAAAATCCAGTAATGAATAGATAGCTTTAACAATATAATATTTATCATTATTATTATCATCAATTATTCGAACTATTATCGATATTATATCAATTGAATGGAATGGAATGATTTAAATTTAAATTTAAACAAGTAATACGAAATGGTTAAAATTTTAAACATAATTTAAATGGATTGGTTAAGCTAATATTTCCTACTAACCAACTGTTTGTTCATAAATAAATACGTATATTTCGAACGGAATCAAATGAATCAACAGCTGACTATCACTATCATCATTATCATTATCATTATCATTACCAACAACAACAACAACATATTCCTAAAAGAAATGAGATAGATACGATGATTAGTTTTAAGGACGATGAAGCATAAGAAACATAAGTGTTCGGTGAAAAATTCTAAAAATATTTTAAAATTCCTCAGTTTTTTTTCCAAAATATTTTTCAAACTAAAAAATGGCTGTTTACAACTTCTTGCTTTTTTATTTTTATTAGCTGGAGAATATTGTAATGAAATCTATTTTGCAAAAGTTAAAATTTTCAAAAATTCTTTCTTTGATTTAAAAAATATATTTGTTGATATTTTCTAAAGGTATTTTTCAAATTAAATAACGATAATTTGTGAATTTTTTATTCTGTACTGAATAACTAGAAAATATTATAAAAAATTTGAAATGAATCAAAATATTTGAAATTCGCTTTTTTTCAACAATTTTGAACTGAATAGATTGCGAAAGTTTTTTTAAATTTAAATTTGAAATTTAAAATAATTTTGTTTTCATTAATAGAGAGACTAGTGCCTTTTCTTTTTTAGAAAACTAAAAATAAAAGGTAAAATTAATCAGAATATCGGTCTTCTCTACTCATGTGAAAATTCATGATTTAAAATTGAAATAGTATGAAAGAGAAATTATGAATATAAAAATCCAATATTAATCGATAAAATTTTAAATTAATGAAAAACTGACTAGAAATTAAAAACTTGTTTCTTTCATACTTATTTCAATCTTAATTTGTAAATTTTTCATGAATATTCTGATTAATTTTAGTTATTACTTTAAGTTATAAAAAAAGAAACGATGGCTAGTTGTTAATAAAATATTAATATTTCAAACCTAAATTAAATAAAAACTTTTGCGAAATATCCAAGTTTTAGAATCTTTTAATAAATATTAATATAATATATATCTTATATATAATTCAATATTAACGAAAAATTCTTTACGATATGCTAAACAAGATGGTTAAATATATCACCTTCTTGTATGATAAAAATTTAATAATTTTTGAAAAATGTATTTTAAAAAAACTCAATAATATTTTAAAAAATTTTGATTTGAGCATTTAAATTTAAATTATTTTTAGGTAAAAATTGTCTCTTACAATGTGATATTAAATAGATGGCAATATGTAACATTTATTATTATTTTTTATGAGTTACACATTTATGCATATTATTAATAGTAAAATTGATTCTTTCGGTTTAAATTTTCAAATAAGTTAATGATTAAACCAAAATCTTCCACACTTTCAATTTTAATAATTTCTTAATCCAATACAATATCTCATATGATCATTACAACAGTAAACAAATTTTTGAAAACGATAAAAATTCAATAATATTGAAAGAATTTTAAAGTAAAAATTAGCAAAAAATACAAAATATAAGAAAATAACAAGTGATCGAAATGAACACAACCATCATACAATCATTCTTCACTTTTCACTTCGCTAATTTGAAATTAAATTTGAAATATTTAAACCAACAAATGTGTTTATCAGCCAGCCTTTCATAAAAATATAAAAAAAACATATGGTGAATGCTGTACTAATAATAATAATTAATAAATAATAATAATAAATGATAACGATAGCATTAATAATGATAATGATAATAGTAATAATAATAATAATAATAATAATAATAATAATAATAATAATAATAATAATAATAATAATAATAATAATAATAATAATAATAATGATAATAATAATAATGATAATAATAATAATAATTAATAATAAATAATAATAATAAATAATCTAAGATGTAAACAGTAGAAAAAACAAAAATGAAAAAAACGTGGATAGAATAAACAGCAAATAATACAAACATGCTGCTATTATTTTAGCGCATTTTATGAGAATATATTAGAATTTATTTATTTTTTCTTTCCACTTTTTAAGAATTTTTTATTATAAAACTTCTCTTATGTTAGAACTCTTTTGCTGTAAAAAAAGTTTTCTAAATGTTTTAGTTTCTTTTTCTTTTCACTTATTTTCGCTCGTTTTATTTACTGTTTTTTGGCCTTTAAAATTTCTTAAAAATTCGTCCTTTCCTCTTTTTTTTCAGTTGGTATTTTGGCAAACGTTTTCTTTTTTAGTTGAATTTTCTTATTCATTTTATGTTTCGATAAAATATATTTATTAAATTATCAATCTAAAATTTTTTCTCAAGAATTATTTTGGCTCAATTCTTCATTAGCATAACTTTTCCTTCATTGCATTTGCTTTTAAGAAGCAATTTTTAAAAATTTTTTTCCTACCGAAGTTCCTCTCTGCCTTGATTTTAAAGAAAACTAAAATTTTCAGTTGCTAATTTGAAATATTTTAAATCCGCAAATTTATTAAAAAATTTATCTGCATATATCTTTATTTTGAAACCTATCTGCATATGTCTTTTTATTTTGGTTAAATATTTCCTTTTCTCCTGTTAAATGAAATTTTTGCTTCAATTAAAAAAAGACAGTTTTTCATCTTATTTTTCATTGTAGAAATTTAAAAACTAAATACTGCAATTTTCGTGATTTTAAAAGTTTATGTTAATAATTTTGAATACGCTAATATCCAACTTTTTTTTTGAATTTTAAACAAATTTACTTCATTTGATTTTGAAATAAATGAAACAATAAAAAATTTCACAATTTTCCAAATTTTCAGTTCCTAGCAATCAATATTCATTTAAGCTAAGTTTTATTAAATTTTATTACATACTTTTCTTTCTCTTCTTTCGTGAATATTATTTAATTTTTTAATACACTCATTTTTTTACATGTTTTCATGCATTTTTACATCATTTTAATTTATATAAACAAAGTTCTAAATACGTATTAATTTTTGTTAGTTTGTAAAATTAGTAGTATGAGAAGTGAGAATAAAAGATAAGACGAAGAAGTATTGATAGTAGTAATGTTTAATATAATACTGGACTGTATAATAATTATCTTAGGTATTTCAGTATCATATTAGATGTTATTACAATGTTTAATTTAATTTTACATTGTTCTATTCAATGCAATATTGGAAATGATTAATCGAATAATGAAGAAGTTTTAGTCATATAAATATATGTTTGCAAAAGATATTTTTTATTTATCGATGCAAATAAATATTATTTGAAATTATAACATTTTCTTCATATTTTATAATATATTTTGTGGAATAAAAGTATATTCTATCACATTTGAAAGATGACAGAAATTTTGTCTCAATTAATTAATCAAATATTTGATAAATGTTTAATCACTGTATTTAAATATTTTCGAAATAAGACTATTAAATACACAAAATAATCTAATTTTGACTAAATATCGCTTTTTGGAAATTAAGTATTCAAGTACAAACCATGTGTTGATGGAAATAACTTGGCATTTTGTTTTTATCCGATTAAATTTTTTGACTTCTTTGAATGAATGAATCAATCAAATTTCCGTAAAACATTCAGCTGAGACGATGAATGTAAATGGGATAATGCCGAAGTTGCAATTAAATTATCTGAAATGATTTATAAGTAAATGGAAATGAATATTTTACTATATTAATACGAAAGGACTTAAATTAACAAAAGATAATTTAAAAGAAATCAAAAAAAAAATTAAAATTCTAATTGATTTTATCATCATCATTTTTTCAAAAACAATTTCCGGTAATAAAATAAATGGTAAACCAAAATGCAATCATTCGGAAGAATTATCAATATTAAGAATGAAAGTTGACAGAAATGATTTCCTTTTTTTTTTTCGTTCTATTAACTTTTTGATAATGCCAAATATTCCTTGTTTATGACTAATTAGAATTATTATGATATTTTGTATATCGATTAATTAGTTAATCAATCATAAAGCAAGCGTTCATCCGTTTGTGTTGTATTTAATAGAATTGGAAATCAAACTTTGCAAAAAAAAGATAAGTACCTCAACTGAGAAGTTTCTAAATAATGGCTCATCAAATATTATTAAATACAATATAATTATTAATTAATTGTGCACAAAAAATTTTCTCTGTTTCTTTGTTTTTCATCTTAAATATATTTAATAAAATAATAAATTTTATTTCATAAAATGAATATTGATTGGCAAAATAATATTTTAATTAATGAAAATTACTGTAGGAAAATCCGAGAGATTTATGATATCAGTTATATAATTCAGTCATTTCTGCAATTGTGAATATTGTTTTGCTGTTTACTCAATAATTTATTTCCTAATGTTGAGCTTCCTTAACACAATTCTGTAAGCAACCCACTTATTCCAAATCGGATAAGACGGCTGTATTTCACTATGCATTTCGTTTTTTGCTGTTTTTTGGCACTGTGCCGGATTCCTTCCTTCGATTCATCCCAAAAAAGGGAGGTAAATTGAAGGAGAAAGTTCTCTGCACGAATATTTCAACTCGTTTCCTCGATACCCGAAAGGCCGAATTACTCTCAATCCGCCAATAGGATTCAAACGAAAAATATTTTATTCTAGTTTTTACAATACCAGCAAAAGAAGTGAAATATTTTCTGTAATTTATTAGTAATTCAATTCGGTTTCTATTTCCGTATCTGTATTCATTGGGCAAGAAATAAAGTTCAAATAAATCCGACTGGTCACGCATCAAAATTGCTCACGACCGCAAAACTAAGTTATTAATTGTCAATTTAATTTTAAAAGTTAAATTTTTTTAAAATTTTTCGACACTTACCAACATATGTTGAATTATTAAAATTGAGAAATTTTTATTTCGAAGCAAGTATTGATGAAATACATTGTGAAATCTTCGTATATTTCTATTTAGCTAAAGTTTTATAAATTATGCAAAATACTAAAATTGATGAAATAACAATAAAATGAAGAAATAATAATGACAATAATGAAATGATAATCACATAGGTGAATAGAAATATCATGACGTATCAGAAAGCCAAAATAGTACGTAGAACGTGGAACGTGTGGTACGTTAAAAAAAGAACGAAAAAGAAAAGTCGAATCATAAATCAATAATCATATGTATATATTTCTGATATTTGTGTCAAAGTTTAAGGAAAAGCGAATTTTTATAAAAATTTTGAGCAATTATTAAAAAAAAAGAAAAAAGTTTGAGAAGTGGAAGATAAGAGTCTAAGAAAAAATTTGTTCCATAATTTGATATTAAAACTTAATTACTAATTGTATATTGATAAATATTTAACTAATCTATTATATGATCAAAGAATAATCAATAAAAAGAAAAAAACGGTTTAAACTAATGATAACGCATTAATAAATAATGTATGCCGGATAAAATAAAATAAAATTAATTAAAAAATATTATTATCATAGTGATCATATTATATATTTATACATAAATTTTTATCAGTATATCATAATGACTTCTTATCATATTATCACTAATCTCTATATTTATTTACTATGCTATTAATTTTATCATGTTCGAATGCATACTTATGATAATCATCATTTCTTATAAAGCTAATATCTTATGCTTATCCATTATCAATGCTACGTTATCATGCTTATGCATTGTCTTTACCATTAATTAATCAAATATCATATCTGATAATCATTTTTTGTTTTTGAAAAAAAGTTAAGAGATGATCATATAACATACATGCACGTAAATTTTTATTAATATTGTAAAAAATTGAACTGAAAAGAAAAAAAATTAAAAAAATGATCATAAAAATATGCACGTAAATTTCTGTTAATATTTAGTGAAAAATATTTTGAACAAAAGAAAAGAAAGATTACAAAAAAATTGCAAAATTCAGATGATGAATTCGATGAATTCAACCAGATGGTAACTGGTATATACGTACATTATTTATATCTGTGCGGGTGTTATCTATTTTGCATATGTTACTAAGCTAAAATACGAGGAATGATTAAAATATGGAAATTTTGAAAAATTCTGGAAATTGGAAAACTTGGACAGAAGTTCGGAAGGAAAAAAAAAACTAATCTTGCAAATAATCATGATAAATGGCAATACATACAAATGTTGCGTATATATTGGCAAAGTAAAGTTAAACAAGAAATATTTCGTGAAAGATGCGAAAATGATAAAAAACAGACTTTAAGCGAAAGAAATTAAATTAAAAAAAAATGGAAAAATTTCTGAATAATTTATAATTTATGAATTATAAAGTGAAAAGGAAAAATTTTTCATTTTTTCTCTTTTTCACCAGATGTTGAAAAAAAAAAATTTTTTTTGACAAGGTTTTCCTTAATTTTTATTTGTATTTTTTGATAATTTGCATCAAAATTTATTGATTTAGTAATATTTATTGATTTAATTGATTAATATATTTATTTTTCAGAAATTTGACCAATTGATTGAATTTTAATGAATTCGCACCGAAATTTGTCAGTTTATTAAATTTTTGATAATGAATGATTATTTATTTGCTAGCAAATCTAATCGATTGTATTAATAGAATTCTATTTCAATGGCAATCTAAGCTAGACATTAGAAACTAAATTTAATCGTAATATTACTAATTTATCAAACTTATAAATTACTATATTATCCCAGAAATTTTTAAATTGTAAAATAATATCAACTTGAAAGTATATAAACAATTGTAAAGATGATTAAAATTGAAATATTATTGTGCTATAGTTGAATTTAGCATCATTACGATAATAATCATTTAGTCAAATTATTCATTCCATGTTAATTAATAAAGCATTATAGCAACTATTCCATTATCGTGCAGAATGTTAGTAAAATAAGAGAAATGAAGTGAGGAACGAAACAGTGGGTGAAATTTTTTGCAAAAATTTAAAAATTCATTGATAAAATGACGAGGAAATGAAATGAGGAAAGAATTAGGGAGCAAAAAAAATTTGTAAAAAGTAAGCTACTAATTGAAGCTTTCTCTCGTCTTCAACAACTATCATTGTAACATTTTTCTTTTCTTCTTTCGTTTTTCAATAAATCATTAACGAAAGAAATATTCCGCTTAGGCTGCAACTGAGTGAAGAAGGAAAAATTCAAATGCATCTTATTAGCATCGAATATTCGAATAAAACTTAAGCAATTTCAAATTGTAAGATATAAACTAATAAAAAGGAAAAAAAATGACATTTTGCGACGTATTTTTAAAAAAATCAAACAAAAAAAATACGCTTAACGCTTAAGCTAATTTAATCATAATTTAATACATACGATGCGTTTATACACAAACAATATACATATTTACTCATTAAATCAAATTACTAATAATAATAATAATATGCTTATTGTTATGACATTATAGATATAATCCATATTCATATCAAATTAATATATATAATGCTTGTTATTAAAGCAGTATGGATATAATCAAAATTAATAGTCTTAATTATGAATTTTAGGTGAAAATTTTCCATTAGAGTGGGAAATAAAAGAAGATCCAATAAATCCAGCCAATGAATGGAATGATTTCACTGCAAAACAAAAAACAAAAAACAAAATAACCGCAATTTTGGAGGGGCGGATAAAATACCATCGAATTAATCATCCATCATATTCAAAAAGGCGAAATGTAATCAAATTGGTGATTCGTGCTAAATTAAATCAGTGTTAAATATTTATGTTTTATTACAAAGATCGGAAGCTATTCTGAATGAATAATTTAAATTGCAGCTTTTTTCATTCAAAATTCATCATTAAATCGTTATCATAATTAATGGACAAAATGACTTTTCTCTATCCAATGTGTTAAAAAAGAAAGCAGAAGAGACAAATTTAATTCCAATAATTTTCTGATATTATCTACATCATCCAGTATCATTGCTACCTAAATTATTGGCATTTCATTCGGCTAGAAATTCTTGATTAATAATAAAGTCATATTTGACATATGTCATTCAAAAATGACATCGCAATTTGTTGAAATGCCGCAAAAGATGACATTTATCAACTATTATGATATCAAAATTTTTCATTTAGCACTGATAGAGACATTATTAGTTAACTGATACAACTAAAAAAAAAAAATAAAACATTTGAAAATAAATTCCTAAAAAAAAAAATTATTTTCTCACAGCTTATTACAGAGAGGAAAAGAAAAAAGGGTAAATAAAATTTTGGAAAGCAAATAAGATAAAATTGAAATATTTATTCTCTTGCCTAATTATATGATACATAAGAATGGAATGACTAAATGATAGAAAAGATAAAAAATATTAATGATAAATTTATCAGTGATAATTAATAATAATTATTGTTATAAAGATAAATATTGAGGTTGATTTTTAATTTTTTTTTGATCAATTTTATTTCTTTCAAATATTTTAACATTTATTATTAATCACAACCAAAAATTTCCAAAGTAAAATTTTTATTATTTGTTATAGTAAATCAATTGCTTAATAATATTTCATTTGTTTCTTTTTCCTTAAAATCTTTGAAACAGAAGTGAAAAAACGATATTTTATAATTATGACAAATAATAAGTCACCAGAAAATATTCCTAACAATTTATGCAATTAATACTATTCCAATAAAACAATAATAAGAATAAAAACATTATTATTAACATTTCTAATTCAATATGAAGCGACTATTTTCAAGAAAACGAGATAAATTGTAAGAGAATATATTTAAATATCATTTTAATATTATCCTTTCTGTTGGCAATCAATAATACTTTGATAGCTTCGAATTTTTTTTTGTCTTTTTAAGTTGGCTTTAATTTCAAACGAAAATAAACCTTTTTTTTAAATGCAATTCTTTTTGAAAATGATGCATAATAGCTGTACATCTATGTCAGTTCAATTTTAAATGCTGTGAAAGTTATTGTTCGAAATAATATTTTATTCATCAGAAAATTTTGTCAAGCATATACAAAATGCCACTTCAAGTTTTTTTCGGCCGATGTACTGCAAATGAGATTTCCTGAAAAGAAAAAAGCAAAAGAGTGAGGAATTACTGAAAAATTAAAATCATTATAGAAATATTTAATGAATAATTTAAGAAGGTAATCTTTTTCTAACAATTCATAATATAATTATGAACAATACAATTCTTCATGCTTAAAATTTAAATTCACTCTATTTTGTGAGCCGAAATTTTTGTTCAAATTATAAATTTTCTGAATGTGTTGCTGTTAAAGAAAAAAAATTTGTTGACAATAAAAACAAAATTTACCAAATCTTCTGAAATTTTCATCACACATGCCGCATTATTAAATTGTGCACAATAATTTGGAGCCGAAAATATAGTAACTAATCGGCGATCGCCAAAAAATTCATATCCTTCTGGAACAACCTGAAAATGAATGAGCTAGGAACAATGATAAGGATATAGTCTAATTATTGGTTGACAGTTTATTTTTTGCAAAGCAATTTTCTATCTATCTTTTTCATTTTATCATTAAATTTATTGTAACGGTTACAAATACTGAGTATTTTTGATGGAATTTCCATTTCCATTCTTTTTTTTTTTTTTATGATATTACTGAATAAGTTGATGTTTTTCGATTATTTAAATAATCTAAGACTTATTATCGCTTCACAGTTAAAACCTTAAAATTGCGAAAAAAACAGAAAGAAAGAAACAAGAAAAATTATTTAAACCTGATGTGCACGAATAATAAGTTCCAGTCCAAGACGATCGCAGAATGATTTTAGCGCATCTCGACCAAATACACTTGCTGCACCACGTGGACTTTCTTCATAGCCTGATATAGCCGGATCAGGATCAGCCCATGTTAAATCAGCTAGTAAACCCATATCCGGAATATCACATGGTCGTTTAACTTTGGATATCTGAAAAAAAATAATTTTTTTAATAAATTGAATTTCATTTAGAAAAAAAATTGAAATTTTTATGGTATTTTTGAAAAAAAAATTCAGATTATGTAATTAAGACGAGATAAATGAGCATGAAATTAATAGAAAATAAATAATCACTTATCGACAATATTTTTAGACAAAGTTGACAGTTTATGAAAGAAGAAGAAAGGAATAAGCAAAAATGCATTTTGCAACCAATCATTTTAGTATTATTTCGTATAATTTCAAAACAAACAATAAATAAAATATAGAATAGAATATTTTACGATTTATTTAAAATGAAAAAAAAGTTGAATGAAATTATTCGTGAAAATAAACCTGTGAAAGATTGGTCAAACCTTCACTGATACCACCGTGCATACACATTATTGTTTTTGAAATACGGGCGCAAAATGGCATGCAGTAGAATGCAAATTGGAAACATTCATAAAGTACCACAGAATAGCTAGAATGTTATTATCGAATAACTATAATACAACGATAAATATCGAATAATTATAATGCAACTGTGAATATCATTACTTCTTTACATAAGTAATTAATTTTATTAATCTAAAGATATAATGAGTTACACTTTGAGTTAGTCTATACTATTAAATTAAATTTAAATAATATAAGCAAAATCAAATTTCAAAGATTTATAAAATACGGGAATAATCAAATGTTGAGAATACAAATATTGAAAAAATATATGTTATGCTATTAATTATTTATTCCTAAATTTCTGTTTTGATAAATTTTTTAGAAAAAGAAAATTGCGATAATTATTATTGCTCAAATTAATTAATTCCTGCTAATTATTCCATAATAAAACAAAACTTTTTCTTAATTAGAATCCAGATGATACGAGTTCATTTGTGGGTGCGTAATAATTTGAAAAATTGCAAAGTATAAGTTGCTAGAAATTAATTGTGATTTTCTATTGCTAATAAAATTTGCAAGACTAGAATTCCTGAGAAATTTTCAAAATTTCAATTTCGATTTAATGAATGAAATTAAAATTATTAAACCGCCTCGTGCATTCTACATAAAATCCATATTGCTTATTAACTGGTCGTGATTCATGGTTGCCGCGTAATAAAGTGACTAAATCTGGATAAAGTACCTAAATCATGAGTTAAAAAAAAAAACGAAACAAAATCGATATTAATTTTATAAACTCTGATTGGGAATAATTATTTTAAGTTTTGAAAGTGCTAAATTCAAATATTACTGTTAAATGAAGAAGGGAATTCAAATGCTACCAAAAAATTAATTATTATAAAATATTTACATACTATAGAATAAAAACATCAGATTTATCCGCTTTCATCTCTTAAAAGAATATTTCTCAAAAAATTGAAATTACTATCCATATTTTATACATTATTCCTTTTACAAGAATAAAAATTTTATTCGAATAAAAAAAATCGTTTGTACATATTTCATTTTACGATATAAATAATTTGCTAAAAACAGAAAGAAACCAATGAATAATAAATTAAATTTAAACAAAAAAAAAACAAAACAAAAATTATACTTTGTAAGCAAATAGCAATACGATCACTTCAAGTGAAAATGGACCGCGATCAACATAATCACCGAGAAAAAGATATTTTTTATCAGGTGGAAAGCCATTCAGAGTAAATAATGCGATAAGATCTTCAAATTGTCCATGTATATCACCCAAAACATTGATTGGTGGATTTAGCTAAAAATAAAATTATCACAAATATCCAACTTTTAAAATATAAAGTTTTGAAATATAAAATAGTTCAAAAAGCAGAAATATTACATCGATATTATTAGTTTGTTACTTAATACTTCAGAACAATCCAGTAATTTTACCTAAAATAACAGAACGAAAAACTCTAGGCTAAAATATTCAATTCCTCATCGAAGGTTTGGTTGAACCGGAAGCATTTCCAAACTTCGAATAAAAAGATTAGTAACCCTTTGCTACTTCAATAAGCATAATTAGATTTCATTTACTGCTACAATAAGCATTAATACAGTATTTTTCTACCTCAATAAGAGTTGGTTGCATCCAAAACATTTCACGTGCTCGATAACATAATTCGATAAGTTCATTTTCGGTAAAAAGTTGTTGACATTTAGATGGATTCCATTCTTTTGTTAATTTATCTACTACCGTTTGTAGCCATGCTTTTACCTAAATCATTTCATTTCATTGATTTTAAAAACTTTTAAAAATTTTTCACAAGTTTCGATTAATTTATTTTTATTGGAAAATATTTTTTTTTTTCATCTATTTTTGATTTCAAAGTCATCAATATTTCTTTCTCTTTTTCCTATTTTTACAGTAAAATTTAAATCTTGGAAAAAAAATATGCGAGTGTAAATTTTGAAAACTTCATACATTTCGATAATTAAAAAAGAACTAGAATAATTCAAATCTTGTCGATATTAAAAAATGAACAAAAAGAATTGAAATTCAAAAACTTTACTTCGCAGCATCTTGAAAAATGTTTAGTGAAATTTTTTAAATTTTATAATTTTGAATTCAAATGAAAATAGTTACGCCTAAATCAAATTCTTTTAATACATTTAATTTTGGTAATATTTGCGCATAAATATTATAGCAACTTGACTAGATTTGATTAAAATCAATGCCCGGTTTTTTTTTAATTAGTAAGTTTTTCAAGTATTTTGCAATTTAAATTATTTCTATTGGTGATTATTACGCAAAAAAAATCTATTGCTCTGATTTTTTTCAAATAAAAAATTGCTACTTGTTTTGTTAATTGAATTAAAACAAAAATCATTGCAGCAAAAGTTTGTTCAAAATTTTACTTATAATATCTCTTAATTTTAAATCAAAATAATTTGATTTAAATTATATCTTTAACTTTTTCCTCAAATTAATAGTAAGTATGTATTCACTACATCGAATATAAGCATGAATGAAATAAAAAAAAATTTTTTTTCAAATATGTAATCCGGATATAAAACTTTTTATTCCGGATTTGATTTCATGATCGATTGCTTAGATTTGTAAAAAGCATTAAAAAGTGCAAATCTGTTTTTTTGCTAAATAATTTCTTCTCATTGAAATTCTCTTACTCCAATTTCCGGATTTTTCTTTCCGTTTTCGTCGATCTTCACTTTGCTTTTCTCGTCTTTCGGCATAATTCTTTTATTTTCATTTATTAATATGTTACAAATTTTATCTCGATATAAATACTTAATTTTGGTCTATAAAAAAAAGAAAAATTGCACAAAATTTGAAAGGAATTGAAACTCAATTTTCATTTGTTTCAAATTTAAAAAAATCCTTTAGTTAAAAGAATACTTGACAAAATAATAGTTAAAACAAATATTAATGTTAGATAGAATGCAAAAATAATAAAAATTCCGAATTAAGCGATTTTGGCAGAGCAAAAACCTTTGAAAGCACAATTCGAAACACCGGACAAGAGATGAAAATTAAAAATGAAATAAATTCTGGCTTTAAAAAATTCCTATTTATATGGTTTAAGAACAAATAAATTTGCAAAAATAATATCGATGCAAAATTAAATAGTTGAATGAAACAAACAAATTTTTATTTGTTTATTTTGAATTCTACTGTTTAAAAATATTTTTTTTGAATATAAATTTTTTACAAATAATTTTAATAATAAAATACTTTTACAAATAATTTTAATAATAAAATAATTTTAATAATAAAATACTTAATACAAAATATTTATATTTTATTTTATACGTTAAATTTGAAGATAGAAAATAAAATGTAATGGTATTGAAATTTTTAAAGTTGAAATTTTCACCGCGTTGTTCATGAAATTAATTGCAACTATCGTTTTTTTTTTTTTTTTTTTTTTTTTTAAATCTTCCACAATGTGCCTTGCTAATGCACAATGATAGTCAAATTACAAATTGTTTATCCAAAAAATGACAAAAATATTGATTTATGTAAATTATACATGCAAACATAAATAACAGAAATTTAAATTTCAATAAAAAATCATTTTAGAGTTATTATTTTTCACAAAATTTTACCAATTTTGATGATATCAGAATTCATCCGATTATTATTTTCTGATTATTTTCATTGTTTAGTATTTGACTAGACAGGTCAATAAAATCAATGGTGATAATTTACGGAGTCATATTTAGTAGGTATGATAAATAGAAAAAAAAAAATGATTTTTGCAATGATCAAAATGGCTATCTGTCAAATAATATCTTTAATTATTACAGTGGTAATTTATCAATGATCTTATCAATGACGCATTTTGATCCTTTCTCTATAATTGGACGCAAATATATGATATCGTAATATTTATATAATGGGCAGTTCATAGATCTTATCTGTCTTTTATGACTATTATCTTTCGAGATGAATGTACTAGAAATACAATCTTCCCTCTTTCCTTCTCTTTATTTCAATTTCATTTTTTTTAAATCTAAAATCAATATTTATTATTTTTATTACATTAACAAATAATAAACAAATAATATGTTACCGATATGCGTTCAAGCAAAAATTTTTATTTAAGTATTACTTAAGAATAATTGTCAGGTGACTGAACTAAAAAAAAAAAAGAAACTATAAATCCTCTGATTATTAAAGTTAATGTTTTACTTATATACATGAAATCTTATATGGAAATCATAATTCTATTAAAATATTGAATAGGAACACATATAAATAAAAATCTCATAATAGTTTAATAAAATTATTCCTTTTCTCTTTCTTTTTGATTTCTGATATAATTAAGCTATTTTCAATTGAGATTGTTTTGGAAAAAAAAAAAAGATTGTCACTGATATATATTTTTCAGCTTCTTAATATCACTGTTAATTTAATTGGAAGAAAAAAAGAGGAAAACAAAAGCAAATTCAAAAAGAGAATTATGGGACAAGTATTAGGACATCAAAAACCAAAAGGGTAAAATTAATTTTCATTCTATAATAAATTCTCTTCTTCGCATAAATTAGCAATTAATTTAATGGATAATAGTTATAAATCGGAAATAATTCCCTCATTTTGGTTTTTTCAATTGAAAAAATACCTAAGATGTCATTATAGCTTAAAAAGTTAAAAAGTTAAAAATTTTACTTTCATTTTAATATTATTTTCATTTTGATACATTACAGATTATGTACAATTTGTTTGGAAAAAATGCCCATGAATGACTTTTCAGCACTTCGTTGTGGTCATTTATTTCATTTTCAATGTATCAGACATTGGCTAATCGTAAATATCACTTTTTAATCATTTCTAGAATTTTTTTTCTCGAATCTTCATCAAATATTTTTAATTCTGATTATCTCACAGAGCGAAATATGAATTGAACACAATTTATTTTTGATATGTGTTTGCAAATATATCGTTATTTTTCATTTATAAATGAAAATTTTCTAAATATTCTCTAAATTTTCCAAATTTCTGACAGGTGAGATCATAGCATAGCAGTTTGATGAAATGAAAGATGAGATAAATTACACGAAATCGTTCATTATTACTTGTATAAATTTCTTATTTAATTACTGAAGTCTTCTGTCATTTCAAATATATTCCAGATTATAGGATTAAATAGATTGAAAGATTATCTAAAACTAGCATATAAAATAGCATAGTTATAAAGAATTGATAAGATGCAAAACGCAGACAAATTGTATGGAATCTTATTAAATTATTAAGTCTTTTATCATTCCAAATATCTCTGGATTACAGGATGTTTTTGTTTTGGACAAGTCATTTTATTTTTCTTAAATTCAAGTTTATTAAAAAATTTGATCCATTTGAATAATAAAAGATATTTAAGGAACAGGAAACGTGTCCGGAATGTCGTCAACCATCGAAACTTGATGAAATTGAAACATCACTCTCTTTTCATGATAATATGGACGACGAGATAAGTGAAACTACTGATACGATTTCTGATAATGAGAGTTTAGATAAATCCGAAATAGTGGACAGTTATAATGATCTTCTAAAAAAGGTAAACTTCTGTTTTTCCTATATCTTCTTTGAATAAAATTTTTTGAATTTCACGGTAATTATTCTTCTGAAACTGTAATTTGCTTCGCTAATTATTTGTTAAAGTTTTTGTAGGAAATTATTAGTTTAGATTTTAAACGATTTTTTTATTTCAGTATTTAAAAATGGCAAAAAATCTTCAACAATTATATAGTTTCCTAATAATTGTGTAATAAATTAGGAATATAATAAAAATAACAATCTTAAACGATCTATCCAAATCTTTCTAACCTCTCGGAATTTGATGAACGAATTATATTGATTTATTCAGAATTTTGAATAAGACATAATTCAGCTTGATTTTGCTTATTTGGAACTTAAAAATGAGAAATCGTTACACAAACAGACCAAAGAATTTCTAGAAAAAGTTCAATGTGAAAATTTGAAATTGGTAGGTGGTTTTTCTTGATTTTTACACAACAAAATAATTTGTGCAGTTCATATTTTCATAAACTCGTTTGAATTAAATTTGTTTGCGAATTTCCAAAATATTTATTTAAAAAACTTGAATATTCGCTAGGCTATTTAAAAGCATTGGTGGTTAATATTGCTTTAATTATGAAATTTTAGGTGAAAATTATTCAAGTATTGTTCGAAAATGATGAAGAATTGCTTGAATATAGTAATGATGAATAATAATTAATCATTTCTTCATTTAATATAAACATATTCTTATATGCTTGATTTTTATTTGAGACCTGATATATTTCTATATTTAATTAATTTCATTGTATTTAAAATCTACTTCATTCATGTAATCAACTAATTGAATTCACTAAACATTTTGTGCAAACTAGTACATAGACTTTGCGATTCATGTTGAAATTCGAATTAACTCTGTTAAATTATAAAATATTTCAAGTTCTTTTGATGTGAATAAGAAAATGAAATGATATCATAATAAATTTATATAAAATTTTGATATAAATTCATGATGAAAGTATACGTAATTAAAAAAAGTTTCTTTTTTTTACTGCATAAAATTTGTGGCCATTTTTATTCTCTTCTGCTTTGCTTCTATTAAATACAAAAGGAAAAAATTTTAGTCCGTTTGATACAGTAATGATTGATATTCATTGAAGATAATTCAGAAAAAAAAACGTGAATAAGTGATTTATCATTAATTATCACTGGAAGAATGCATCGGACAACAGGAAGAATTGTCTTCATCCAAATACTCCTAACCGCATCTTTATAATCAAATAATTGCATAAAGGGGATGAGCATCAAAATGAGACTCGTTCTTAACTTGATAATTTACTATCAGTTATCACGGGTCACTATGCAAACGTAACGTACTCAACGGAATGTTTTCGAAGAACAAATAGTATAGACGAGAATGCTAATGACAATTAAAATGACATTTGAATCAGCTAGTGATTATGACGTTGCAAATAATATTTCAAATCTCATGCATAAAACATTTGGATATATAACTGAATTTGAAAATTGCTTTCCAATCAGTTTCGTATAACACAAATCGATCTCATACTTTCTTCGAAATGGTTATGATTTTAAGAGAAATTTTATAAATTTAAATTGCGATATTTCTTTTGCTTTTAAACCTTTACTATTTAAAGTTGATACTCTTTTTTTTTCTTGCATCTATGATATCAGCCTTGGGGATTGAATCGGAAATTTAAATTCGTCTAGCAACAATTAAATAATAATGTTTTATAATCTTACTATTATTATTATTATTAAATATCATATTACTAAAGCATATTATTCCTATTGAATCAGAGACAAAGCAATGCCAGCAGAATCGTCTGTTTTGTTCATCTTTACGATGATTTTTCCTAATTTTTCAGTGTCTCATTGAACACTTCAGATATCATAATTGAATAATTCGTAACTATTTTCTGGCTCCGTATCATTGATCAATGTAAAATGAAAGGTTATTATCTGATAACTATTGAGAAAGTTTAATTTTTTCTGCATAAAAAGGATAAAATTTAAGAAATTAGCAAACTTGTGAACTAGCATGTTTTCCACAAGTACAATAGCTTAGAAAATCAAGTCAGAAAATAATGTTTGAAAATTTAATAAACTTACTTTACAGTTAAAAAATTATTCTTATTATGACAATTTTTGTGTATAAATCGGAATAAATTAAAGCAAATAAAGAATTGATTTTTGTTAGATAAAAATCGAAGTTCGATTTCTTTCGATAAATTCTGCGAATTTACCGGTCACTTTTGATATTTCTTTATTAATTGCTTCATTTATCAATTTTTTCGTCCTACTTGGATTCATTATATGCGTCGTGCACTTTTTAAAACAATGAATTCTTGCTTACTGGAAACACAGCAAACTTTTCTCTTCTCAACGTTCCTTCATTTTTCATGTTTAGGAAAACGTTGATGCATGGAAGCCAAAACCATCGAACATATGAACACAATTTTGTCCATATAGTCATCCAAATGGATATCTTTGTGATTATCTCTCATGCAGAAGGGAAAGGATAGTATCAAATCATACATGATAGCATTTTTAAATCTGTTCGATTACTACATCATCTTTTATTCTAAAATTTCATTTTAAATTGATCGTTCTTATCTTATCAACAAACGACGAAATCTCATTTAGTACTTTTGATTACTTCAGTAAAGGACGGTGAATAACAATGGAAATTAAACGGAAATTTAAAATTTTTTAATAAAATAGCGCTTATCGTTTGCCATTTTCCTTGAAACAGTTATACTAATGAGTTTGATTTGACAAATAAGGAAAAGAGAAATTATAATCTGCTGAAGTAAGATGAATTATAATTGCTAAAGTAAGATAAAGTATTAATTCACATATATTACATATTTTTATTATTTAATTAAATATCATCCATATAAATACAAATTGATTTTGTTTTGTAATCTCCTTGTTGTCAGTGAAAATAGCCAACAACGATTAAATCAGCATAAAAATTATTACAATGAGCATATCTAAAACATTTGATGTTTCGCAGTACATACTATTCAAAATCAATTTTACCAAAGTCAAGACGATATTTTATTCACGTAAAATTCAACTAATCTATTTCTTGCGAATAAAATAATAATTGCATTGTAATTGATTTGGCATGGAAGACCTCCTTTTTTGGTTAATATTGATTTTCATGCTGTTCACTGCTAAAAACCCATCATCTCCAGATTCGTTTTTTATAGCCGGATTTTTTTAAGTTAAAAAGGGCGGAATTCCAGAATTTATTCAGAATATTTCGGTGAAATATTGAATTTCTCATATACATATGCCAATTATGTTCATTTAATTTGCATAATTTTGCACAAAATAGAGCTAAGTGCAAGTAGCTTTATTTTATTTTTATTTTTTATTTTTTTTGATATTTATGGTTATAAAGCAAATAGAAACCAAATCTCTTTACGATTTCCATTCCAGCACTTTGTGAATTCACAGAAACAAATTTTACAGATTTTATTAACAGCAATTTGCTACACAGCAAAACTAGTTGGACCCCATTTCGATACTTTCCCTCAATGAAGGAAATTAAAAGTTACTGGCATTAAGAATTAACTAAATGGAACTGTTTAAAAAAAAAACTGAATACTAAAATCATTTGGCATCATCAAAATCATTTGAATATATTTTAAATTTACACCATAACGGATAAAGATGAATTTAAAATTTTTCATTTTGTTTACATTCGCTGTGGGCCACGCGACATCGTTCAATACTGCTTCAACAGGTGCGATTTCGAAATTTTCAAATTTCGTGTAAAATTTCGTCGCATCTCTACAAGATACACTTGCTGTATCATATGGATTTTCTGCATAATCCGATATAGTCGGAACAAGATCGGATTATGTAAAATCATCGGCAAGCAAACCTATATCCGCAGTAGTACACATAGTCATTGAAAATTTTGGCCATTTGAAAAACAATTTTAGTTTAATAAAATTGAATTTCATTTAGAGAAAAAAACGATTGAAATTTTTATCGTATTTTGGAAAAAAAATTCAAATTGTATAAATGAGATGAAATATATGAGAATGAAATTATTGGAAAATTAATTATCAATTTTTCGAAAATATTTCTGTGCAAAAGGTAACATTTTATGAGACGAAAAAAGAATTGAAGATTATTTACCTATGCAATATACACACAGTTACATCTTCCGTACGAACTGAATCATGTCAGTGATAATGTGAAGTGATTGTTGTTATCAGACAATATAAAAGCCAGTTTTTTAAATTTTTTCTGTTCGTTTTCGCATGTTTGTTTGTTTGTTTATTTATTTGTTTGTTTTTTTATATTTCTCATTCATATGTAAACACTCAGATGTTTATTATTGTGAAATTGAATCAGATTAATGATAATGTATAACTGTTGTTCTTATCCATAGTACAGGTGTGATATACATCTACATCAATGTATACCCATCATCTAAACATAAACATCTATTCATATCTTTAGTTAAAATTCAATCAACCTAATGATAATATATAATTATTATCACTAATGGTGATTTGAATAGAATATAATAACTCATCTATACATGCACACCTACTTGTCAATTCTTTGCAAAAGTTGAATCAAGTTAATGACAGTGCATATATTAAGTTATTATCAATTTATCAAGTTATTTATTAAGTTATTACCAATACATCAAGTTATCATCAATTCATCAATTAATTATGTTATTATCAATTTATTATTATTGCCAATTTCACATACACCCACAACTTACACATAATGAGGTAAAAACCCACGAATATATACATTTCTAAATTTTTACCAAAACTTGAATCAAATTTATAACGTATGATGTTTATTTGTTCTAGCAACATAAAAGAAAAAAATATGCATCAATACATAGATATATATATTTTTTAATGATATGTTAAATGTACTAATTTTTTAAATTTTAACGCAATTTTAAATCGACATCAGAAATTGAATTAGACTGATATTAGAAAT
The DNA here is from genome assembly GCA_028564675.1 of Onchocerca lupi. NCBI lineage: Eukaryota > Metazoa > Nematoda > Chromadorea > Rhabditida > Onchocercidae > Onchocerca > Onchocerca lupi. The sequence goes on along the minus strand of JAOVVO010000110.1, from coordinate 62,814 downwards.
TAAATTAGTATTAATAATAAAATTGTTGCAACAAAGTGTCAGTAAGTTTTAATTGAATTCATCGAATCGTAGTAGCATGAAAGAAATGATAGTTGTTTGAAGTTTTAAAATGAAGTAACAAGAGAAGGAATCAGCATATCATTGTGTATTTGAATGATTTGTTTATTTTATCAGTTTTGTTCAGGAATTGATTGTTGAAGAAATGAAAAACTGATAATTGAAAAAAATTAAAAAATTAATTCATATGCATAATTATGATATAAAAAATATTATAAGTTTTTGCAATTTTTTCGTCTTTTGCAACTTTTTTCTTTTTTTTTTTTGCTATCCAGTTTAAATACTTAAAATGATTTGATATTTTATCACGTAAAATAAGGCATTAAAATACAAGAATTTTTTAAACTACATATAGAACATACCATTATCAAAACAAAAATAATATTTTATCTTTTCCTTCAAAAATTATTCTGTTTCATAACTAAATTGAAATATGAATTTAATATTAATATGAAATATCTATTATATCTTATAACTAAATTAAAATATAGATTTAGTACAAAATATAAATCAACCGATAGTTAGTTGAAGTATTAAATTTGATTAAGGAAAAGATGGAAAAAGAGTGGTAAAGGATAAATGGAATAATGTTTGATTTTTACGGTTTGCTTATTCAAAAATGAAATTAAGGGAAAGAAATGAAAATATTTGGTGAAAAAGTCAAACTAAATGGCCTTTTAAAAGCAAAAATGCTAAGTAATGATAATAATTGCTCATGAAATGCATTTTTTATTGAAAATTCCATCATAAATTGAGTAGATTAGTTGATAAATTTATCAAAAATTGCTATGATTTATTTATTTTCATTCATTTTTTTCTCCCCATTGATATTTGTAAGTAAATGACCAATTTCACAAATAATTTATGGTAATGCATATTTTTGCATGATGTAAGATATTTCCAAGATATTGGGAATAGAATTTAATAATTTGTCCAACAAAGACATTATCATTGTTGCTAAATTATTTTTCTCTATATATTGATTGATATTTTCGAGAAAAGCGAGATTTTTTTTTTTCGTATTTTCTTTTGTTTATTTTTCCTGTTTTTATCAATTTCGGAATTATTTTTAGCATTACTTCTTCTTTTTTTTCATTTTCATCATTTTATTCCTTATTCTCAACACTATATCATGTGGATTTCCATCAGAATTTTCAAATTTTTTCGTAATCCTTAATTTTATGCTAAAAAAAAAAAATGATAAATTATCACCGGAACTCTCGGATTTTCCATCTTTCTTCTGTTTTTGATTCATAAAATTAACGAAAATAGGAATAGGTAATAAAAATATACTTTGAAATAATCTTTTTTTCTTTTCCTTCCAAAAACTTCGGGACTTAAATTTAATGTTATTTATGATTAGCTAAAGTGCTCGAAGTGAAATATGGTCGGAAATATTTTATTGGCCAAGAAAAAGAAAATTGTCATTTTCCTGAAAATGCTGCTTATTATAGCATTCATATTAAGACATAAATATTTCGACAATATTCATTTCACTCTTTTTTTTTTTCTTTACGAATGAAGCTCGCAAGAAAAAAAGTTGTTATGGAATTATATCCGCAGAATAAGATTTAGCATAATTTCGTAGAAACACTTCCTTGACAGATATCTTTCAATATAAATTTTATATGTTGAAAGGAATTTAGAAATCGATATTAATCAGTTGTTTTTTTCATATATTCAGCTAAGCAGAAAGAGGAAAATAGAAGGAGGGAAATTAAAAATGACTATTATCACTATAATTATTAATGTGCTTAAATTTTTCAAATATATCAGATATTTTGAATTGAGAAGTTAGATAGTAGAATCTCAGAGATTCTAATTTAAAGTAAAATTCTAAAAATTGGCATTAATAAAATCTTGATTAATCATTGCTTTTTGCAATTCTATCAATCATGGATATTATCATCACGATTTATCATCTTTGCAAACAAAATTATCATCAAGAAATTATTATTATCATCATATTATCATCAAATTATCATCGTTATATCACCATCATCGTCATCATGATGCGCACTATTGTCTTTATCTTGTCATGATTACAATTTATTATCTTTGTAATTACTGTTATCAGTAAGATCATGATTATATCATATCACCATTAAGTGTATGATATATATTTCGATTAATTATTTTATACTATCCACGATTTCAGAAAAGCTTTTCGCTTGATAATGCTTTTCATTTTACTTCTAATTATTTCAGTTCATTTTTGCGAACTTTTATTTCACTCAAATTTTGAAAATTAGTCAAATGGGACGATCTGGAGTAAGTTCAATTGAATCTTTTAAAAAACTTCAATGATTATAAAATGCTTCAACGAGTTTTCTTTTTCTCGATGCTTTCTCCTTTTTAGGATTTAAATCAATTAAATAATTCTGATATAAACTTTCATTTTAGATTTTTGTTGTATTGTGCATAAAAACTGTAAATCAAAAAAAAAAAAAAGGAAAAGAGAAAAAATTGATAGTTCAATTTGATTGCCAAATAAAGTTTGATAATTAAAATATTTCCTTATCAGTATCGAAAATTGATGTGTAATTAATTAGTAATCAACCTGATAGAATAAAAAATGAACTTTCTTAGTTTCAAGTTCAAAATAATACAAATATTATTGCAATTATTATTGAATTGCTATGGCAAAACTTATCAAATTGTATATGTATATACACTTATATATTCACTCATTCCTACAATCTATTTTAAAAATAATTTCTAATTAATAATTTATTAATTATCGATTATTTTGTACTGATTATAGCGTGAGGTAATATCGATACACGTTGGTCAAGCAGGTGTACAAATTGGAAATGCTTGTTGGGAATTATATTGCTTGGAACATGGTATTCAACCAAATGGTATGATGTTGGATGAACAATTAATCGATTTCGAAGATGATTCGTATAATACATTTTTTGCTGAAACTATTCATGGTATTATTTTCATTTTCGGATAATCAGATTTAAAAAAAAAAAGAAGTTTTAATCATTAAACTTGGAAATTTCTTAGAAATATATACATTAACAAATATCTAGTTGTTGTGAATATTAGAAAGATCAATTTATGGAATTTCAATACAGTATTGTTACTTATACATGATCAATCCTATTGTTAGAATAGATCGTATTTCGATAACGCTATTAATTTTGTAGCCGTTTTACAGTAGTCGTCTCTATTCTCCGAATACGGTCATTTCTAACAAATGGAATTTTTTTTTGCAGTACAGTAATCGTTTCTTTATTTGAATACGATCAAGTCTGATAGCAGAAGTTTGAGATTACTATTCTTATAATTGTTCATTTTTATAACCATTGCAAAAAGGCTTGAAATTATCAGTGAGCTTTTGAATTACATTTCGTATGATCATATTGATAAATAGAAAGTATAAAATTTGATTTGTAAAATTTTCATGAAATTTTTTCAGGTAAACATGTTCCACGGGCAATTTTTATTGATTTGGAACCAACTGTTATAGGCAGATTTTTCATTCTAATATAATATTTTGCTCTTTAATGAAGAGAATGTTGATAAAAATTTGTTCAATGTTTTAAAAATGCTATTTCTTAAATATTTTGATTATTATCAAAACTTCGAAAAGTCAAGACTTGAAAAAAAATTTTATTTCCAAACAATGCGCGCTCTTTGATATTCTAAAAGAATACATTTCGAAAAAAAAAGGCAAATTTGATTTTTCGATGAAAGAAAAGAGAAAAATTATCAGATGAAGTTCGATCTGGAACTTATCGAACGTTGTTTCATCCCGAACAACTTATAACCGGAAAAGAAGATGCCGCTAATAATTATGCCCGTGGTCATTATACTATTGGAAAGGAAATTCTTAATGTTTGCATGGATCGGATTAGACGTAAATATTTCATAAAAATTCATTAAATTTAACCTTAATCATTGATTATTTTTCGTTATCAAATTTCAATAAATATTATTTTCAAATTTTTTAATTATAAATTATAATTAGTTTTATTTTCCGCAATAAAATTAGAATTGAAATTCTGTCTTTTTTGAGTTTTTAGTTTTTTTTTTTTTAAATTGGTATAATAATAGTGCAATAAAACTGAAATTAATATATCATCTATTTTTTCAATTTCCATCCTTTTTTTTTTAAGTGGTAAAATAACAATAATTTGCAAAAGAACTGAAATTGAAATGTTGCCTATTTTCGATAAAATGAGAGAAATTTTCATATATATATGTATATATTTGTATTTATACCTACTACATATTACTGTAATTCATTTAGGTATGAGTGATATGTGTGATGGTTTGCAAGGATTTTTAATTTTTCATTCATTTGGTGGTGGTACTGGCAGTGGTTTCTCAGCTTTGCTTATGGAACGTTTATCTGTCGATTATGGCAAAAAATCAAAGCTTGAATTTAGCATTTATCCAGGTTTTTATTTAGCAGAAAAAAAAAAAACTTTCATTATAGAATAAAAAATTTATTATAGAAAATTTTTTTCGTAAAAATTTTAAAAATTCAATTTTAGCAAATTTTCCAATTAATTAATATTTCACATTATCTTCTTATCTTCGTATTAAAGCTCCAAGGATTAGCACAGCAGTTGTTGAACCATATAATTCAGTTTTAACAACTCATACTACTTTGGAACATTCTGATTGCTCATTTATGGTTGATAATGAAGCAATCTATGAAATTTGTCGAAAAAATCTTTCTATAATAAGGTAACATGCAATTTTATCATATAATCAAAATTTTTCAATTAAAATTGAAAAGGTTGAAATTAGTATAAAAGAAATAAAGAAGAATGGCAGGAAAATTTCTTACAAATTTAATTATTGTACCATTTTTCTGCTGTACCTCAATGTTAAAATATTTAAATTACATATTTAAACATATTTTATACTAAAATTAATTTTTATTGCCAACTTTTGAACTAAAACAATTTTCAAGAAAAAGTATGTTTAATACTATTTTGTACTCATTCTAGCATCTCTTTAATGTTTTTTAAATTTGTTGTTTTAAATCTCCTTTATTCCATTTAGACCAACTTACACGAATCTTAATCGTTTAATTGCCCAAATTGTCTCATCAATAACAGCATCATTACGATTTGATGGTGCATTAAATGTTGATTTAACCGAATTTCAAACAAATTTAGTACCATATCCACGAATACATTTTCCGCTTGCTACATATGCTCCCATTATTTCCAGGTTATCAGAAATTAATCAATCATCCACAACTAAAAATGATATCATAAGATTTATAAGTTAGCATACAGTGAAAATATTAGGACAAACAAATTAATTATTATCAGCATTTCGTGATATAAAATGATTCTGCGAGAAAAATTTATTTATGGAATATTTCTCTAACGAAAAGGTATATAAGATATGTTGTATACGTATCGAAATTATATTTTCATTATCCTTTCATACAAATGTACTCAAGTTTTGTTTGAAAAAAAAATTCCTTCTCGAAAGAGTATTATTGTATCAAAATGATGCATACGGTATTGCATTTCATACCGAAATTATCTTTTCACACAAATACATTCAAGTTTTGCTTGCGAAAAATCATTCTTGAAATAGTATAAATGTACCAATTGTATACTGTATCGAAATTATCTATTCATATATACAAACATACTCAATTTTGCTTGCATAAAGTTATTTTCGGAACAATATTACTGTACCAGAATGGTATCTCAGCACTACATACTATAGCGAAATTATCTTTCATATGTGCAAATGTGATTCAAACTTTGCTTACGAAAAGTGTTTTTACAGAATAACTATTAATAGTTATTGCATATCAAAATCGTAAGATGATAGATAATATGCCGCTAATGCTATTTATACATAATGTTGTAATACAAAAAAATTTTTTAATTTTGTGAAATTTAAAATTTAAATTTTAGTGAGTGTGCTTTCCATGAACAACTAACGGTACCGGAAATAACAAGCCGGTGTTTTGAGCCTGGTAATCAAATGGTTAAATGTGATCCAAGACAGGGAAAATTTATGGCATGCTGTTTACTTTTTAGAGGTGATGTAGTGCCTAAGGTAAGGTCATTATTCTCATTTCAGGCTTGTCTTTTTTGAGCAGAAAGATTCCAACGTAAACAATCTGACGCTTGTGCCTTAGGCACTGGAAAAAATTGTAAAATTACTTCAAATATAGAATTTTAAAAAGTAAATTTATAGGCCAACAAAAAAGATGGCCAAATAGATAGGTGCTTGGCTATCTCTTTCTAAAAGCAAATAAACTAAAAACTTTATTTATTCAAAGGATGTTAATGTGGCGATAGCAGCAATAAAAACGAAGCGTTCAATTCAATTTGTTGATTGGCACGTTTCTGTTTTGATAAATTTCTTTTTTGTTTTTCTGAATCGGACTTCCCTGAGATCTACTGCATACAAGTGATTGCTTAAGGCTGAAATTAGTGACTTTAATCTTTGCTCGACTGATTAATTAATCAATAAATTGAAGTAGGATTTTCCTGTTTCTTAAATTTCACTTAAGATTTAGGTGTCCAACTGGTTTCAAAGTAGGTATCAACTATCAACCACCTACAGTTGTACCTGGTGGTGATTTAGCAAAACTTCAACGAGCTGTTTGCATGCTAGCCAATACAACATCGATTGCTGAGGCCTGGGCTAGACTTGACTATAAATTTGATTTGATGTACGCCAAACGAGCGTTTGTTCATTGGTAAATTGAATTTATTCATCTTTTTTTTTCTTCTTAAATTCTCGCAGTTGTAAAGATTTGCTTAAATTATGAAAATTTTTGGAATTTTGCATTTGAATTAATGTGAATATTTTGCTCTGCTTATTCAATTTTTTATAAGTATAGTTTTTACAAAGTAAGTAATTGAATCACTTCCAAATTCCATATAACAATAAATTCCATGCAGTAATGCCATATAATAATATATTTCATATAACGAATTTCATAGAATAATATTTCAAATTCCATATAACAAATTCCGAATTCCATATAATTTTTTCAATTTTTGGCCGAAAATTTCCAATAAATATCTCTTCTTCTCTTTTTTTATTCTAATATTGGAATTTCGTTGCTGTTGTTTTTTTTTTTTTTTTTTTTTTTTTTTTTTTTTTCAGATAGTTGGATTTTATTGCAAAATTCGGAAATTTTTCCACTTTTCAAATTCTCTATGACTTGTGAACTGTCTCTTAATGATTTTTAATTAAAATTTTATGCTTTATTTAATGTAAATTTCGATAAGGTATGTTGGTGAAGGAATGGAAGAAGGAGAATTTGCGGAAGCACGCGAAGATTTGGCAGCGTTGGAAAAAGATTATGAAGAAGTGGCCGTGGATAGCTTTGATGAATATTAATTAATTATAAACTTTTTTTTTATCATTAAATTTGTGCGTTGATAAAATTATTAGTTCTACAATTTATAAATTATTAAGAATTGATCCATAAATTATTGGAAAGTTATTAATTCATAAAATTTCTCATTAAAAATAACCATTTACTTGCATAATTCTTTCTTCTTTCTAAACTAATGTAAATTCATTTTAAGACAAACTCAAAAAAGAGCGAATATATATAATGAAAAGTATTAAATTTGTAAAAAAGAAAAAGGAAAGAAAAAGAAAAATGAATTTTGAATAAAATATAAATGGAATTCTAATTTTTTTTCCTTTTTTTCGATTCATCAGTTCAATAGTATTAAAATCGATATTCAAAGAATCGATTTAATTGCAAATGAATAAATAAAATTATTACAATTTTGTATTTCTCTTTTTCATAATGTAATCTTTACTTCCATATGATACTAAAATGATTTCAAATAACTTTCTATTTCAATCGTTTGCATATCAATACATCTATACGCACATTCACATACATATACATATATATGTACGTATGAGCGCAGAGTATAAACCCAATCATCTACAAATAAAAATTGAATTCATTAGTTTTAGTTTCAGTTGTGTTGTGTTTGGATCATGCTGCATACATTTCAGTCTTTCATTTTTGCTTCTCCTTTTTAGCTTCTTGTCGTGTGTCTTATGATTTTCGGAAAAATCCGAAAAATATAATTAATGTAAACAAGGAGTATTAAAAGGTCAAGAAGCGCGCAAATAGTTTTAAAGGGACTAAAAAACCGATAAACATGTTTACCGCCAAAATATTAAATGAATAAAAAATAATAAATAAATAAAAAAGTATGAAAAAACAAAAGGATAAACAAAATGTTTAACGCCGAAATGCTCCAATTAACAGATAAACAGTGCGAAGTCGACCAATCATGAAGCGACATGTTGAAAATCAGGACAAAAGAGTTTAAAAGGTTCGGATGTGGAACAACGTAAGTTTACTGTAGTTCGGAATTGCACTGACGCGACCGTAGCAAAAATTCGATTCGAATCGACATAGCAATCGACAATTAAGGAGCAGTACTCTTTTCTACGAGTGATAAAGGTAAGAATATCCAGTGATAAATTTACTTAGATATTTTCTGATAATTTTTTGCTCATAACTGTTCCGTCTATAAATAAATTCTTTTTTCAAACAGAAATCACCTTTTTCACAAAATTATTTTCCCGACTATTCTGTTCATTGGCAGCTTTTAATGATTCTGTTCGTTCATTGGCTGCCATAAGTTGTGTCTTCGGACATTATTTTTGGTTTCAATTGTTTTGAATTTGAATTATGCTGTATATCCTTCACTCTTCCTTTCTTGTAGTTTTTTTTTTCAACTCCTTGTAATGCGCCTTGTAAGTCATCCATGAGTTTCTAGATTAGTGTTAATGATTCTTCATATTTTTCATCTAATTTTATTTTTTCATTTTTTGCTGGAATTTCCTCGAACTGTCGTAAGGATTTTGTTACATTTTCTTAACTGACTGCGTAATTCCTTGTTTCCATTCATACAACATTGGATTTGAGTTTTCGATTCAGTGATTCTGCTTTCTTATCGGGAATCTTCATTGCCTTCTGGAACCACCTGTTCATGTTTTGTTATAGAGAATATCGCAACTTGCCCTTACTTTTCAACATCTTCGTATTGACTGCTGAATTAAAACTTGGGATTTTCCTAGTGCGTCCTCTTTACTCTATCACTGGTCCAAGTTTCATATTATTAGTTCACTCAACTCTTCTATGTGTGGGAGTGCACTTTCATAACTTTATTTTATGAATGATTATCAGCAAAAAAAAACTTGCTGGAAAATATAAAGCATGATAAAATAAATAATATGGCACACAATAAATACAAAAAGATAGCAAATAAGAAAAAAAAGAGCAAAGAAAAATGCGATAATTTAGAATATTTCGCAAAAATTTCTAGGAAGATTTACTATCCAAAAAAAAGTACGGCAATTGAACTAAAAAATCAAAGTTTCAAACAGAAATGTAAATTTGGAAGCCATAATGTTGAAACAAAAAAACTTATTCAAGAGCTTCAGTTAATTCGAAATTAGAAATTAAGGAAAAAATAAAACGAAAGAATAAGGGAGAGATAAGCCTATCTGAAATACTTGTAGAAAGAATATGTTTACAAGAAACATTGCATAAATATAGAAGCAGCAAAATTACCAAAAGATTTTCAGATTAAATCAACAAATCGCTTCAGCTACTTAATTTTATTAGAAAGATCGCAAAAAGAATGAAAATTAGAACTAACAGCAATAAGTCCATTCAAACCAGATTTGTTAACTGTAATAAAAATACACGATATATTTAATCACACTAAATTTGCATTAATTTTTTACTTGTCATACATGTGATAGTTTAAAACATGCTTTTTTTGATGTCGTTTCTCTCTCTCTTCCAACCACTGTCAAGATGAATTTTCATAAAGTGTTGTACATAATCTTTTTGGTTTTTAAGCAATTAAAAGAAACATTTGCATCCCATTTTTCGAATTGTTTTCGGAAATTTGTCTCGTTATCAGCCTGCACGATAAATGTGGATGCTTCAACATCCCCTCAACCAATTTTCGTAACATCATTACAATATGAATAGCTTGTCATTTGTAATAAAATTTCAATGAAATCTTTTGGAAATGTGGGGATTTCTTATATTCCATACGCGTAAAATTAACGTTACCAGAGAATGGAAGTACAATGGGTAAAAAATTCAAAACAATGAATGTTTCATCAATTTTTCATTTTTTCTTCGAAATATTAATAAATTATCAAATTCTGATGTTTTGGCAGTTGTTTCAAACGCTACGCAGATTTGTCTTCACTACATGCATAAATTCAAAATCAAAATTATGATCATAATTTATTATTATCAGAAAAGTGAAAAAAGCGAATACCAATTTGATAGATTGCTGAAATGATTTTTTTATACAATTTTAATTTTATCTTTACTGGAACATGAGGATACTTTCAAGTAAAATTTACATATTGTAATATCTGTAATTTTACTTTTCACGAGAAACATGCAGAGGGAAAAATATTTAAAAAAAGTGTCAGTTCCAAATGAAACTTACGAATGTGTGAAATCGTTGCAAAGAAATGCATGTGAAAAAAAAAAAAAAAATTTTGATTATCTTTCAGTACCAGAAAAGTAGTGTTTTTGAAGCCAAAAAAAATTCATATAAAGATAAAAAAATAATATTTAATGATTTGGTTATGTTGCCACGCTTTATTTTGACGCCAAGCGATAAATTTTTAATAAGTTGATAATATCTAGCGTCCTTACTGATTGTCGCTTTTTCTTTTTGAGCGTGAATAATAGGTTGAACTCTGTTCTTCAATTCTCACAGTTTCTTCAATTTTGTTGTTTACTCAATTGGAAACGAATCTCAAACTTGGGTAATTAAACCTTTATTATGATTAATTTGTTAATCAACGGAAGCAGCAACTATATGAACAACAATTATATCAACAGCATAATTTCGATAATATCAAAGGGATAATTCTCATGAAGAAATTATATACGAGAAAAGGGGAGATAGGGTTATGCAATAAAGAAAATTGATATACCATGAGCTGGACCATCCGACCGAGCTCATGGCAGCCATGATTTTTGTACTCAGGACCCTCATCTTCTTCGTAGATGGAGGATCCTGGTATCATTTTGTGGATACAAGAAAGATCCTTTGTAGTCCGATGAGCGTGCGCCATTGTTAGCGCATGAGATTATGCTTGTGGTTGGCATGATGAAAGAGAGCTTTTTTAAAGCTCATTGACTTGATAGGCAAAAAATGATTTCACAATCAACTACAGCAAATATGCAATGTCAAATTTAAAACAAAGAAATCACTGATTTGCTTTTTTTATCCTTGTTGTTTCAGCGACACTGACTAATAAAAAAAAGTAAAAAAAGTTACCGAAAATGATTACAAGATATATGCTTCAATAGTGGAGGTATAAGGAAACCATCTATTTCATATTTCACTAAAGTTGTAGGAAAACATCTTTTCAACTGAAAATGTTTAGAAATTGGATTTGGCATCTTTGCTTTATGAATGGAAAAAAAAAGAAAAAAATTAGCATTTAGAAGATAGAAGAGAAAATGCACGCTCAGAAAATTCCATATCATTATACTGAAAAGATATATAATGTGGATATGATATTTTGATATCATGCCTTTTTTATAAAAAATTAAATTTTTTTTTTTTGAACTTAAGTTTGCGACTCCAACACAATTGCAAGTATTCTGCATGATTTACAGTGAGCAACAAGATTTTCAGATATTTACTCCGACTAATATTATCAAATGAGTGTAAAAATGGTCCTAAAGTCTACATCCAAAAATTTACAGCTTTTTCCATTTTTTTAACGACTTTCAAATATAATCGATTTATTTTTTTCACCTGGAAGAATTTTTCTAAACCAAATAATTTTAAAGAAATCGTAGGAACTAAACTTGTCCGTCTCTGAATCTTAATTCTTGATTAAGAACGTATTTATGTATAAGTTGATTCCAGTTAGATTTTGACAGAAATGTTCAACAGCTGTCAATAATTTTTAAGATTACGAGCGAATTTCTATGCTCAGTTCTCAAATGTTTAATTTATATGCCTGCATAAGTACTTTGTTTGGAGAATGAATCAATTCCCAATGATATTCTAGTTTCAGAAGCTTTGGGAATGATTCGCCACGTAAAATGTAATTAATTTTATAGCGGCAGTTAAATAATTCAGCCAATGCTTGTTTGAAGATATTGACGTTGGAATTTACTAGCCAAAAGTAAAGGTAAATATATTTGACAATTTTCTTTTCGCTATTTTCGTTGTTTTAATTTCAATTGAATCATATCGCCAAAAAGAATATTAATTGATAATGATTTCAATTAATAGTGATAATTTATTTGCAGAACTAAAGATTGCATAAACAGAATAACACTAGAACTTATCATGTGATGCCTTGGCAGGTTAATAATGCGTCACTTACTATATGTTATTGAACACTTTAGTGCGAAACAAATAGTTTGCTATAAATTAAAAAGACGCAAAAGGTTTATGTAAAACTTAAAATATAAAGTAAAGAATGTTCTTGAATTATTACATTCCATCTTTCCGAAAAAAATTTTTCAGCAGCGCATATTCAATTGAAACAGCGCGTGTTGCACAACGTTACATAATCAAATGGATAAATTATTAATTTCCTTTGATATAATAAATGCATTGATTTATTTAAACATCCTTTCGTTTTTTGGAACGCGTCATCATGATATGAAATGCAATCGGAAAGTTACTAGTAGTTTTTCAATTTAGAGATTTTCAGCTTAACAATTTTTAATTTTATTTTAAGCAGTGCGAAAAAATAGATCAGTTAAGGATAACTTTTTCTAGACTCAATCATTACATAAAAATTTGTTATCAAAAATAGTTGTCAAATTAAGTAACATAATCAACTACAAATTGTAAAAATTTTAAATGGAAGGCCACAAAAAAAAAAAAAAAAAAAGGAGAGAAAACAATCCAAATAACCGAAACATTTAATTTTAAAACTTAAATTATTCCAACAAAAGAAGAAAGTTAAAAATAACGAAAGTTTCCAAAAAAGTTTTCAAAACTAACTCAAGACCAAAAAATGATATTAAAATGAAGAGAAAGATAAATTTAATAGTGTATTTAATTTCCGGCGATTGCTTTTTCATTTAAATATGCGTAATTCGTATGTGATCAGCAACTCTAACTGTCAATATGATTAAAAAAAAAGAAATTAATAATAATCGCTGTTAATGAAATAACAGATGGGTACTATTCCATAAAAAGCTACCATCACTCACTCTATTTCAGATTTCTCTGCTTCCCGTATTTTAAATTTTAATAAATCAGATTTCCAAAATCACTGTGAAATTTTCAGCAATTTACACTTTTCTCTTTCATTTTAATTAAGGACAGGTTTTACGAAAATCTAACCCGATCAGTGAGCTTTCATTATATCAGTTAATTTTATAAATATCACCTCAACAATCGATTTCCGTTCCAAACTGAAAAAAATTCTTTCAATGTTCAAGCAGCATGTCCATTAATAAACATTACATGGACAATAACATTCCATATATTTATTGATCAATCGAATTGGATTCAATTTAATCGCACTAAATTTAATAAAAACTTATTCAATGTTCATACCCTTAGAAAAACATGGAATTGTATTTTTCCTATTAAAACAGATGTTGTCGTAAAATTAAGAAGAATTGAAACCTTCGCAGTGTAAGTGTTCTTATTGTGTGATAAAGATCTTGTTCTAGCGTAATTTATCACCGAAACTATGTCACAATACTATTAGCGACGCGATAATTAGGAAAAATAATAATTCCATAAAACTGAAAAAAAAAAGGGGAAACTGATCATAATAGGCAACAGAAAAAGTGATATTCGAATGGCGAAAATAAAACATAGTGATAGGGTTGGATAATATTCAATAGACTGAATCATCGAATTTACAGTATTTGGAAATAGGAATAGTTTTGGATATTTCGTAATAATTACGAACGACTGATACAAATGCCGGAAAGAAATTTATGGTATAATTAAAATAAATGTCTAAAAAGCTGAAATTTCGAATTTCTTGACACTCTTAATGTAAGCAAAAGGGAGCACAAGAGGGATGTAATGAAAATGTTCGAAATGGTTTGAATTTTAAATGAGAATTTAGATGAGATAAGTTGTATTACTTCCACATAGGTCTCTTCCTTATCTCTCATTTTCGAAGTTTTTTCTACAGCAGTGACAGGTAAGCAGTCTAATTAAATTTAATTTTAGTCGAATTAGACTTAATCCAATCAACACTATAAAAATAATAACACCCTTAGTGACCAATCTTCAGTGGTATATGATTTCTGATTATTCCTTTTCTATGAATTTCGTAGCTTCTCCTGAATTATTTTCCAGCTGCTCTAAAAGTTCTCTCGTAGGCCTATTTCTTCCCAGAGAAAATCATTCCTATGGCGATAGAAGACTGGATTAATTGCTTCTCGGTTTTGCGTCAATATTTCTGATTCCGCATTGATTCTTTCAGCTCCGAATCTACTCACTATTGCCATTTTAAACTAGACTGTTCTCTAATCGGAAACATTTGAATTACACATAGCTTTCCTCTTAATTTCTGTTCTTTGTAGCAGTAAGGTGGCGGCTAGGGTTGGATTACTATTTAATAACCATGCCATTTAATTATTATTAATCAATTGTTTCTATTTTGGCAGCTCCTTTGATGTATCTTTGCTAATTGTTGTTTAAATTCTGATTGTAGCACATCGTATAAGTACTAAAATCTAATATTTTGAGAACCGGATTTGCTCCGTAGATTTCTTTCCTTTGCTCACCTCTTCCATGATCATTTTCCCTTTTGTGGTCGATCCTATGAATCTTTGATTACAAGTTTTGTGTCTATTTTATCGATCATAATATCGTCATTTGTTGAATATGGTTCGGTGAAATTACAGTTTGAATCCGTGGATGCCTCGTTTCCTTTGTTGAAAATAAATAAAGTTTGTAGTTTATTTATAACAACGTGGCTTCCATACATCTGCCATAATATTCTCCTATCTTTCGATATAAGCAATTATTCGTGGTTTTCTCTTCGTCCCATAAAATAAGGTTAGTACTAGTGATAAAGTACCACTTCGTATGTCACACTGTTCGATTTGTCAAAATCAGATAGCATTCTCTTTCCGCCGTAAAAAAGTTATTTTTGATCAGCAGGAGATTTGTGGTTGATTGATATCTCCCTTCTATCCAACCATAGGAATATTGTACATTGTTGTCCTTTATCCACTTATTTGGTGAGATTTTTTTTAAGTTGATTGACATTTTCGAACTCATGCCACCAACAAACTGTCGTGAAATTAAGAACTGGGAAGAGTTTTAAGGAATTGAAGCCTTCTCAGTACGGGGTCTCTTGTATGATAAAGGACTTTTTGTAACGTAATTTATCGCCGCAACTACTTACAGTGCAATCTGTCGACGCGATAATTAGTAAAAATAACAATTCGATAAAAATTGGAGGAAAAAAAAAAGGGAACCGGTAACTGGTAACAGAAGTGATATTCGAATGACGAGAATAAAATATAGTAGTAATATTAGACAATATTCAATAGACTTAATCGTCGAGTATATATAGTATATGGAAGTAAGAGTGGTTTTGGATATTTTGTAACCATCACAAAACACTGATACAATTGTCGGAAAAAATTTATGAGATTATTAAACTAAATGTGTAGACAGCGCAAAGATTATAAGGGATTGATGAGAATTGTCGGGTAGAAATTTAAGACATAATTAAACTAAATGTCTAGACAGCTGAAATTCCGAATTTCTTTACAGATGTAAGTGAATTAAATTAAATATGTTTCAATAAATTCCGTTTCAATTTGGCTATTACTCTCAATTCGAACTGAATGCTACTTAACTGTAATTGAGCAATTGAATTTAGGTCATTTCAGTCAAACTCGACTTCCTAACTCAATCCGCAAATCATGCCAAATCTCAGCAAAGTTAAACTTAATCCAAAAAACTCCGTCGAAGTTGGAAGTGAACTTCGCGGCGTTGACGCATTAAGAACTAAGCGTGCGAACTATTCTCCCGTACGAATTATGCAAGCAGTCGCACGAAAATGTTTCAAACCATCGCGCGAATTTTGAATTCCTTAAATAAATTTCAGCTCTTTCTCTTCTCCCTTCCTGGGTTCTGGGAAGGGTAGAGTTTTGGTTTCGGTTGGGAAGGAGTAGAGTTTGGTTGGATAGTATCGTAATTCTAACAAATATCACAAATCGAAGGGGTGCTATAATTCTGATAAATGCTGCAACTCGACAGGGTACCATAGTTCGGAGAATTATCGTTACTCTAAAATACACCAAACTCGATGAGGTACCATAGTTCAAGGCGATTGTATACGTCAGGAAGTAAAATAATTGAGAAAGCGTAATGGATCAAAGAAATATTGTTAGATATGCTTTCTGATCAGGCTTTGACTGAACACATTAAATTTGAATTTGTTTTATTTTCTGACTCTCATCATATTACTTTATGTCCTATGAAAGTCAAGTTTCTGTTTGCAGCCACTTTTTTTTTTTTTCACATGATCATGTAGATGAAGAGACGGATTCAGGAAAATTGATTGATGATAAATTCATAATAGCTACTGCTGAGTTTCTATCGTGTTTGGTATATGATGGCATTACGGATGGGTAAACGTACAGCACGACCAACATCATCATTGGCAAAAACAAAACGGAACAGGTTTGACCTGTTTAAATTTCACGGAATTAATGATTATAAATGTGTTCACCATTGAAATTTCTCTTAGAATGCTACAAAAAAAAAAGCATGCTTGCGACTGTGATACATTCTAGTAGCAGTGTGAAATAGACTGGTAATCGGAGTATTGTAGAAATTTGGAAGAAAATCCAAAATATTTGATTTAATTCATCTCATAACTGAATTTTCGGTTAGTTCCGTATCATCTATTTCCTTAAAAGACTGATGTTTTTGAAGAAATACTTTTCAACTTACATGAAGCTTTCTGGAATAGATCTATTTCACATTTCCCATTCCTTTTTAGCACCATACATAAAACTTCTTAATCAGGCATAAGATAAATAATTATAAAGGAATTTCTTTTTTTTTAAATATGGAAAAGCTTTGCTGAAGACACCGATTTTTATATTAGCGAATTTTTCCGAAGACTGAAAGTGAGATAGATTAATTTGAGAAAATTTTTATTTTCTCCGAAGATTGATATTCTAATTTTATCCGATGTATTGGTTGCAAGAAAAGCATCTTATCGAATTATTTGTATTATTCGGTTATTAACTGTTTTCTTTACCAAACTTTTATCATTTACGTTTCGAACTGTTGAATTGCAGACTTGTTGAGGACGAGCCATCAGTTTTTGCAACACAGCTTGCATCACTAACATCGTCGGATGATGGTTCAATAAGAACTCCAATCAATCAGTTTGAAACGAGTCAGTTTTGTTTTAATCGAAAATATCTTACGTTTTGAATATGGTCAAAAAATGGTTAATGGCAAAACATTAAGCATAGGAACAAAACACTATGTAAAATATTTTGTGGAAATATCATTATAAACTTATCGTATTTTGTTCGTTATCTTAGTTTACTTCCTACAAAATACTTTTATTTGGAATTTATTCATATGTGGAATACTGATATTCATTTGAACACTTGTGTCTGTTCAGATCCTGTTTGGGCTCGTCCACCACTTCCTGCTGAATTACATACAAATGAACTGGAAATCGATTTTCAAGTTGTTGATGTCGATTATTACATGAGTAAGTAAAAATTTTTAAGATGTAGTTCAGTTATATATCAGAAAGTAAGGAATACTAAGATCTGTTCCAAAAATATTACCTCAAAATTTAAACAGCAATTTCTATTAAATGATTTGGATTAATCCAAATTGAAAGTCATAACCTGAAGCGCCATTCTGACAAACATCGCATTCTAGTTATTTGAATGATGCTTACTTCATTTTAATTTCAGATATTGAAAATAACGTTGTCATTCGTTTATTCGGAGTTACTGCTGGTCAGAACTCGGTCTGCGTGCAAGTTCATGGATTTCTTCCTTATTTTTATGTATTATTAGAAAGTTCGTTTGATGAGAAACAAATAGAGTATGCCAAGAAGTATCTAAATGATATTGTTAAGGTTAATCAATTCAATTTGAAAGAATTTCCATTTTTTCCATGTTCTAACGGTTCCATAGAAGCTGTGCTATAATTTTCTCATTAATTTAAATTAAAATAACTAACTTCGGAAGAGATTTCTGTAATTATTATTTCGAAATTGGACTTTTATGAAATTTAGGCTCAGGTTCCAGCGAATATTGGTGTCCCAAAAAACGTTGAGAATTTAATTGTTGATCTCGACATTGTTCATGGTGCCAGTATTTACGAGTATAAAAAGGATCTGAAACAGAAATTTCTAAAAGTATATGTTCGTTCGCCGAAACTTCTCAATCTCTGTAAGTCATGGAATTTTGCCAGCAAAATTTAGGATAGTCAGTTTTGCGATTTTGATAATTATTATCCGGAAGTTTTTGGAATTATTTTTAATTATAATATAATGGACTGATTCTTTTTCTTTTTTTTAGGTCGACGAATATTTACCAATGGAGTGAATTTGACGAAAGGGGGGCAAGTCGAGTCATTATCATGTTTTGAAACAAATATCGATTTTGAGATTAGATTTATGGCGGATCACGGTTTGGTTGGTTGCGCCTGGGTTACTTTGCCATCGAAAAAATATCGAATAATTATGGGAAAAGAAATGATTAGTCGCTGTCAGTTTGAGGTTTATTTTCGTTCAGTTTTTCTAGAGATGCATCGAAATATCATCAGATAATAGACTTTAAACATTTCACTGAAATTATTGACAATTCAGTATATGCTTGTCTCTGAATTTAAGTTATTGCACATAACTGCGCAATGAATTTATATAAAATATATTTCACTATTAGTGTCGTTTATTGTATCATTCCACAAAATATTTTATGCGTTAGTGTCATTTATCATATTATTATAGGAGATAACTTATCTCCGTAATGTCTAACAATTAAGAGATAATATGCTATATTTCTGTAATACTTAACAATCAAGAAGGTACTGTGCCACTGTTTTGGATTTTGCGGCTTCGAGATTGCATGGTATTAAAGTATTCTTATAATTCTCATGGTTATTAAAAAAATAATGTTGTGGAATAATTGAGTACTAATCGTAAAAAGTATTTTGCAGTGTTCGATAAATAATACAGATCTCGTTATTCATTCGCCTGAATCATCTCCAAAGTGGTCAACAATAGCACCATTACGTATTCTATCTTTTGATATCGAGTGTACGAACCGACAAGGTAAAAAAAAAAAAAATTTTCCCTATTTCAAAAAATTTCATGTTAACTTCTTTAATTCATGTGACTGAATCCTATTATCGCAAGTGAAATTGCACTTGCCATTTAAATAGTCAACTTTGAATTTTCATATCATATATGAAATGTTGATCTTCGAACGAATTTTATCTAAATTGAATTCTACATGAATTAATACATCTTATTGCATTAGTCGGAGAGTTTGCGACTATTAGTTCCTAATTCAAATTTTTAGGTCATATATATCAATTTTTATGGTTAACATTGTTTTCAGGAATATTTCCGGAAGCTCACACGGATGCTGTTATACAAATAGCTAACATGGTTAAAGTTGAAGGCGAGAATGAACCATTCATTCGGAATTGCTTTGTAATTAATGAAACTGCTTCGGTCATTGGCAGTGAAATCATTGTTTCTAAATCGGAAGAAGAATTACTTAGTGTGAGAGGATTTCTAAAATTTTGGTTAGAATGTAAAAATGATGTTAATTCACGTCTTTACTTACTGGATTCGCTTTATCAATTTACAACTATGTTCAGAAATGGGCAGAATTTGTTCGTATTGTTGATCCCGATATTATTACTGGTTACAATATCCAGAATTTTGATTTCCCATATATTGTAGAACGTGCTCGGGCACTAAAGGTTTGTAATTTTCTTTTTAGTTTAAAATGATTTTGATCAATAAATTAATTTATTGTAACTTTTACTGATTTAGATTGAAAATCGAGCAACAATGTTAGGACGCATTCCAAGTTCACTTTCAAAGGTTCGAGAAATGCCTTTATCCAGTAAACAAATAGGTAACAGAACGAATAAAGTAACAAACGTCGAAGGAAGGGTTGTTTTTGATGTTATTCAAGTAAGTTTGTTTAATGATTTCATGAATAATTTTGCAATTAATATATTGATATATGCCAATATTACGTAAACAAATTTTGGTAAAGTAATGGATTATAATTCTCTAACTCTTTTTCTGTCATTTATTCTGTAAACGAAAGAAACATATAAACTGTTCGATTCTTACAGATTTGCAGTTTGGTAAATTTATGAAATCTGAAAAGATTAAACGTAATATCGATTAGTATAAACTTCGAAAAGTCGGAAAAAAGTATAGATTGAGAGATAGTGATAAAGATAATAAATAGAAAGAGGAGGGGGTGGGAGAGTGTGCAGATAATAAACGAAAAAAGGTATGAATTGGAACGAAAGGACAGTATAAAATAGTTAAATCACTCTCTTTAATAGGATAATTTAATGATAGCAATGGAATCTTTGAAAACCAAAGATAAGCTCATAAGATACATGCATGAATTTTATCAGCAATCAATTAAGACAATCGCAATGAATTCATAGAAAATCAGATAGGAAGTTTGTGTTCTTAGGATTCAATCCAAGCCATATCATGCATATGGAATAAGGACATATTTTAAGATCTTTTCAAGCACATTTATGTTTTCGAGACATTTGCATTCTCATGTTTGAAAGAAACTTTGCTCAATCTAATCAAGTGTTAGCTAGATTAGCGCTGATTTGAATCAGTTTGAAGTGTGTAAGATAAAATGCTTTAATTATTATATCGATTGTGCGCATAATATTTTTACACTTCTTTCTTATATAAAAAGAAAAAGTAGATGGAAATAATTATGTTTCTGCTCTCATTATTGTGCACGGTACACATTTTAAGGATAAATTTTAAAAACTAAATTTGACGCTTTTGTGAAATTTTTATAGATTTAAAAAGCTTTTTAGAAATTGTAACTTGAATTTTGGCTAAGTATAAATGATCGTAATTTTAACATTTGGTGAATTCAAGATAATGACTTGAGTCATTATTATGGTTATGAATAGTCAATTACAAGTACACGTTGACTTTATTAGCTTAGATGTCATTAAAAGGTTTATTTTTAAACGCTGCGTAATTAGTTCAGGTTTATAATCTGTTTTGCATAGTTCTTTATGGTCCTGAAGTCTTTTAGTTTCTCAACCAAATGCAGGACTTTTATGACGTGGCCGGATTAGCTCAGTGGTTAGAGCGTCTGTCTTGTAAACAGAAGGTCGCAGGTTCGATCCCTGCATTCGGCACATTCTATGCTTAGTAGATATTGACTGATAGAAATCGAATTCAGGTCATTTTGCGGGATTATAAATTACGAAGTTATTCATTAAACAGTGTCAGTTACCACTTTTTATGCGAGCAGAAGGAAGATGTAGACTATTCGATGATTGCAGATCTGCAGGTGAGTAATTTTGTGATGTTGAGGAAAAATTGACATTTATGTTATAATTCGAGAATTCTCGAGAGAATATACGCTTTATGAACAGCAATAATGTTGCTCACATTACTGAGTAGTAGATTAACGTTACTCGTATCAAACAATACTAATGGAAGAAAAAAGAAGGAGCAATATAAGTTCACATAACTATAGTTTGATTTTAGATTTAGGAATGTATGGAAATCGTTAATACTGAACTTTTTTGAAAGAATTTTCAGAATGGAAATGCTTTTACACGACGTCGACTAGCTATTTATTGTATGAAAGACGCATACTTGCCGCTAAAGTTGCTTCAGAAATTGATGTCCATCATTAATTATATTGAAATGGCACGTGTTACCGGTGTTCCCCTTGATTATCTGCTTTCCAGAGGTCAGCAGGTCAAAGTCATGTCACAGATTCTGCGAAAAGTATGATTTTTAGAAAAAGATATAAAGGAAAATGCAATTTTTTTCTTCTTTCTAATTTCTGCTTATTTAAATGGAAGTTGTTCAATCCAATTATAGTAGAAACTGCAAAGAGATAAAAGTTTTCGCAAAGTTTAGGCAAAATCGATGCATTTCTTTTTGCCAGTTATTGATGTCATTCAAGCTGATGATACTTACGAAGGTGCAACAGTAATCGATCCTATTCGAGGTTTCTATAATACTCCAATTGCAACGCTTGATTTTGCATCCCTATATCCATCCATTATGATTGCTCACAATTTATGCTATACTACATTGATTCGGGGTTCAAATACAGCACATGAGTAAGTTTTTGAAAGTGATGAGACATAAATAATCCAAAAATTATATGGCATGATGAATTAGTTTGTAGTAAAGTACAAAAGTTTTTTAAAAAATTTTTAGTCTCTCTGACTCTGATTTCGAAGTCACTCCGTCAAATAATCGTTTCGTCAAACCGGCTATTCGTCGTGGATTGTTACCTCAGGTTCTGGAGGACTTATTAAATGCCAGAAAACAAGCAAAAAATGATCTGAAGAATGAGCAGGATCCATTTCGGTAGAAGAATTTTTCATTTTGAAATTGGTATCATTTGTTAAATCACTGATTAATTAAACAGTTTTATTTTACATGGTTAGTCAATATGGGAGATATTCTTCAGAAAATTTTTACGTTACTCTCTTGCTGAAAATCTAATCACTCTTGCGATTCACTGCAGTGTTTTTTCATATTTAAAATATTTAAATCTGAAAATATGAAGAGGAAAACTTTTTTCAGACGTATGGTATTAAACGGTAGACAACTTGCGTTAAAAATATCGGCAAACTCGGTTTATGGTTTTACAGGCGCTTCGATTGGGAAATTACCATGCTTAGAGATCTCTCAGTCAGTAACAGCTTATGGTCGTCAAATGATTGATTTGACGAAAAATGCAGTTGAGGAAATTTACAAGGAAGGTTATTTGAATGGCAAATGTCCATGCAATGCTAAGGTAAATATGTTATTCGAAAATTATGTTACTGGCAGGCAAGTCATATTCTTTCAAATATAAGTTAGGCTATGATTTCTCTTTTCAGTGAAGTGATGGATTGGTGAAAGTTCGTAAGTTAAAAAAATTATGTTTTGTTATCTGGGATGAAAGAGATTATATTCTAAACTGAAGTTTAAAAGTCAATTTTTAATTGTCCAATAGAGGAAGATAGAAATTATAGAGTGGAACTTTACTAGCTTTATTGCTTCAGTTTTTATACTTTAGTATTTTTATTTTTATTTCCTAGTTGATTTTAGGTTATCTATGGTGATACCGATTCAGTCATGGTAAAATTTGGTGTTAAAGACGTCAAAGCAGCAATGGAACTTGGTTTACATGCTGCTACAGAAGTTAGTAAAAAATTCACACCTCCCATTAAATTGGAATTTGAAAAGGTATTACATTTCTCATTTCGGTCTGGGTAACGGTTGTTGAGGATAGCGAAATTTTAAATTTCTAATTTCAAAATTTCTCGTGTTCTAACTTCCAATTATTTAAAAGTTTCTATTTTTTATTGATTTCTTTTTTGAATCCACAACTCCTAATAAGTCGGGAGATAGAAAAGCTGCCAATAAAATTAGAGCCCATACAAAGCAACAAAATATTTGTATCAATAGATATATCACGGGCCTGAATTAAATAATTCCGAGACTTGAAAAAATAATAATAAGAAGCCAAATATCAATAAAATTATTTTAATAAGAGTGAAAAAATTTTGATAAAAAAGAATTTCAATAAATTTTAATCAACTTTACAGGATTTTTATATTACAGGTTTACTCACCCTTTCTGTTGATAAACAAGAAACGCTATGCTGGTTTATATTTTACACGTCCTGAAAAGCATGACAAAATTGATTGCAAAGGATTGGAAACAGTTCGGCGTGATAATTGCCCGCTGGTTTCAAAAGTTTTGAGTACATGTTTAGAAAAAATGTTGTTGGATGGTGATGCCACAGGTGCTCTAGAACATGCTAAAAAAGTAAATTTTTTTCACATCCTATCGCTCGATAGGTAGATCTGTTTAATTTTTCCATGATATGTTAAAAAATAGTTATTGTTTCGTATTTTAAATTAATATTCAGAATTTTCCAAACAGGTTATATCGGATCTCCTTTGCAATCGGATTGATATCTCCGAACTCATAATTACGAAAGAACTAACTCGGTCAAGTAATGTGAGTTTTCTGGGTGGGAATTATTTCAGCATGCAAGCTTTTTGGTCGTATTTGTTTCTATTCTATACCATCCGTATTTGACAACTCTCATGCAAAATTTCTTTCGCAGTTTTTCTGTTTCAGGCTTATGCTGCAAAACAGGCCCATGTGGTTTTAGCAGAAAGAATGCGAGAGCGCGATTCTGGATCAGCACCACGTTTGGGTGATCGTGTGCCTTATGTTATCGTTGCCAAAGGCCAGAAGGTAATCTGTAAATTCTTTAATTTAATTTTCATATGATTACCAAAATCAATATACCACGAATTGGGTTAAGTAATTATATATGATCAGATCAGCAAATCTTGTGTTTTAGATCCCAGCTTATGAAAAGGCCGAGGATCCTATATATGTATTACAAAACAATATCCCCATCGATACAGCTTATTATTTGGAAAATCAATTGGCCAAACCGTTGGCTCGTATTTTTGAGCCCATTTTGGGCGATAAAGCTGAATCAGTTTTAACAAGTACTGTTTTGCAATTGGAAAATTGATTAACAAAGAACATACTGAAAATTTTTCATCGCTATTCTTGATTTTAAGCTGGTGTACATACGCTGGTTAGGACAGTGGTGCAATCCAAGAAATCCGGTTTGTCACAGTTTTTCCAAAAAACTGAACGGTGTCTTTCATGTAAGAGTAGTTTACCAAAAGGCGTAAGTGATGCCACATGCATGCATTGCAAACCAAATGAAGGGAAAATTTATATTACCCATGTGAGTACAATTTTTTTACGCATGATCTGTCATTCATCGATTGTTGCTAATTATTAAGCAACCTGCATACATACTACTTCATTCCTGTTTCTTTTTTTTTTTTTTTTTTTTAGTATTGTTTTCAAGCAATTTCTATTCGAACAGATGCCTTGCAAAAAATATATCTTTTTCTAATATTGATATATTTTTTCTAGTATTGTACTACAGTAATGCATGAAAGGATTTAATATTAAGTTAGTATTGAATATTAAAATTTCTTAGCTTCGTTCCTTCGTTCCTCCCGATGAACTTTTTTTTCTTTCCAGGAAAAGAACTAATGACTTTGATTTTGGAATTATTCTGAGCTACTAGCTGATTTCTTCATATGTTATCGATTGTTTCAGTTAGCTCTAATGAATACTATTGAAAATAGTTTCAGTTAGCTCTAATGAATACTATTGAAAATCGCTTTGCACGATTATGGACTGAATGTCAGAATTGTTCTGGAACAATGAACGAAGAAGTGCTTTGCTCTGCGTAAATTTTCATTCTTTAAAACAGAGAGGACTTTTTTTTTTTTTTTAAATTTCATAATTTCGGAAATAAGATAAATTCATGTTTTTGTTCCCAAACTTGTGTTTCATTGTTCATTAAAAATCATAATTATTCTTGTCTCTTATTTCCATATTGTATCTGGTAATTAAATGATTCATTATCAACGGAATATTTCTGCACTTTTTCTTTCAATCTTTAAAAATATGCAATATTTAGAAAGATTTTTCCAAGCTTTTAGAAATTAGCCATTTCTTCAATAATTCATAATCTGAGCCGACTTCTTATTCATTTTTCATAATGTATTTTTATCTTTTTCAGAAGAGATTGTCCAATCTTTTATATGCGAGAAAAAGTACGGTACGATCTTGCAGAACAAATGAAATCTCTTCAACGATTTTATCTCTCAACCTGGTGATAATTTTGAATGAATTTAGTTCCGATAAAATATTTCGCTTTTTGATTTGCCTAAATTAAGTAACTACATTGCAACCAAAAACAAGATAAAAATTACGATGATGTAACTATTGAAAGCAAAACAAGTTTCTATATTTACAGCTAAAATTGACAAGAAGTAAGAATTAAAGAGATTTTTAGGGAAAAGGGATTTCGAAAGTTTTAGAAAAACAGATCGATTATACCGATATAAAAAAAGTTAAATTATGTCAAAAAGTC
This sequence comes from Onchocerca lupi, assembly GCA_028564675.1. Lineage (NCBI taxonomy): Eukaryota > Metazoa > Nematoda > Chromadorea > Rhabditida > Onchocercidae > Onchocerca > Onchocerca lupi. The sequence goes on along the minus strand of JAOVVO010000110.1, from coordinate 36,554 downwards.
AAATTCGCATCAAAGAGGAGCAAGTATTCTAGTGTGTATTATTCAATATAAACTAACGAATGATCTTGATGAATTGACTTTCAAAAAGAAAAAAAAAAATTGGATGAAATTTGCTAAATTAGCTTGCTACTATTTGAAATTCTTCATTGCTTGTTTAAATTTGTCAAAAAACTAAGCAATGAAACAATATCAGCGGTTCGATAGTCCATCAATCTATCAAAAAATGTTCGGGAAAAATCGAGGAGAATTATCGCAATAGAGCATTAGCTTGAAATATATATATTGCATTGTGATTGGTAGGGGAGTGAATTCTTCGATAGTTGGAGCTCAAGTCTAGCAAAAGCTCGAACTCTAGTTAAACATCTTATCGATTGGTTATCGTAATGCCAGATTCATTACCACACTCCACAAATGATAAATGTGTTCTTTTGCACAGACCTTAAACTAGCTTCTATTTTTCACAATTGTCTCTTATTTCATTTTACAACGAAGATCTAAATTTTTTCTCAAACTTTTGAATTTCAAAATGTTTCTAAAGAAAAAAAAAATTAAGCTATATTTATCAGATATCTTTCAGATATTATATTTGGCTAGCTACTAGAATCACTATGAATCCAATATTTTGTTGAGATATTCTTCCTAATTTGTTATTTTGTCAGAAAGTATCTTGAAAGATCATTTGCTTTAGTATAGTAATTATATAATCCTGCTAAGATCTCATCATATAATTGGTTAACTATCCGATTTTTCATATTCTGACATTACCGATATACGTTTCGAATTTTTCGTTATCATGTCCTTCCTATAGATGACTGTTAAAATGCCTTAGCTAAAGTTGTAATCATCCATTATAATAAATCTTAAATATATGACAATTTACTGATATTATCAAAAAATTGTCGGAATTTTCTTCCAGTATAAATAGTGCATTAAATAGCTCAGTTGTGTTGTTTGATTCTCAAGATTGTAATGATAAAAGTACAACAAAATCCTTTTGATCTTATTCTTTATTATCAGCCGCATTGTTTCACATGAATAATTTGTTAGAATTGTTAGGATTATCCATATTTCTTTCACGGAAATTTTCGACTTTTATCACATTGTTTGAATCATTCGAGTGGCTTGAATTTGGTAATTGATATTCATGTGATAAGAATATTAGTCAGCTCCACTATATTTCTATCTTTATCACGTTGATAGTGTTTAATATAATTATTCTAATCATTAATCAATTACAAGGATTGTCAGAGATGAGTGCCACATGTGACTTATTATCTGGAACATTACCAGAATTTGTCTACAAATGTGCTGGAATTGATCGAGTTGCAACTGTATTTGATCATGAAAAAATCACTTTTACATTTGCAGATGTAAAAAAAGAAGTAAAATTTTCTTTTCTAATTTTTTGAAAAGTGAATTGATCCTTTTTCAAGTACTTTCTCTTTAATTTTAAAAACTTTGAATTCACAAATTTTTTGCTTTTAATGGAAAAATGTTTTGCAGATGGATACATTGGCAGCAGGCTTGTTATCGACAGGTCTTAGGCCACAAGATCGTGTCCTTATTTGTGGCTCCAATACAGCTCATTTTTTTATTTGTCCATTAGCATGTGCAAGAGCTGAACTAATCTTTTCTTTAATGAGTCCAAATTTTGCGAATGCTGAGCAGCTCAAATATGCACTTGTTAAGGCATATTTTATTTCCATTTCGAAATTTAAATTTGATTTTTTCAAAGTGTAATTTGGAAGCAATTCACCTTCCTCCTTTTTTATCTTCATTTGAAAATTTGAATTCGAATTTTCAACTGTGAGTTTTAAAATAATTCATTTTCTTCTTAATTCAATCCAAATTGCTTACACTTGATGCCTATATAGCTACAGTAAGTGAGGAATATATTAGCTGATTTATTGTAATCAAATTTAGACTTTTTTGTGCAAAAATATTTTTAATTTTATAAGAATTTTTAGATTTTGAATACTTTAATGACTTATTAGTCTAACAATTACAAAGCTGATCTTTTTAGGGTGAATTTCGTGCTATAATTTGTTTTCCGGCTAATCGTGAAACGGAATTTTTGAGTAATTTGTTGAATGAAATAGCTCCTGAACTAATATACTCAGCTAAAGGTCGATTGTGTAGTAAAGCAGTACCGAAATTAACCCATGTAATCATGGCTGAAGAAGAGCATAAACATGCGTAAGCTTCTCTAATATTTAAAAAATTTTTTACATCTGAATAAAATTAAAAATGATATATCTTTTTCGAATTTAAAAATTTTTAATTTAAATTATTTTACGAGTAGTTTACACAAAACATGCATATATAAATATGTGAATGTCATAGTGGTACGTTTACGTTATCCGAAATTTATGGACGAAGTAATCGAGAGAAAATCGGCAAATTACCCAATTTTATAACGTGGGATACGCACAGACTTGCAGCGCTGCAGTTCACATCTGTATGTTGCATATTCATATTTTATTTTAAAAATTTCGTTTCTTTTGAATTTAAAGAATGACAAATTAGTTTTATTTTCTGTTATTCATTCATTTTAAACAAATATTTTTTGGTTAACGAATCATTGTTCGATGAAGCCAAAAGAAGGCGTAGAAATTAAAAGAATTGTTTGTTCTTTTATTTTAGTATTAGGAACTTTAAACTAATTTAAGCCTTAAAATTTGACATGTAAAATCGAAAAGAATAAAATTTTGGCTGAAAAAACATTTATGAAACTCAATTCAATACCTAATTTGTTGTCCTTTTTTTTCCCTTTTTTTTTTTTTTCAAATGAATGCATTGTGAACAAAATTTATTTTCTTCCGCACTGATTTTCAAATTTCCTTTTTAGTTAATTACAAACGAAAAGACTTTTCAATTTAAACTACTAGGAATGAAAAATTTTATATATTTTATCGATCTCAAGCTTTTTGTTTAAGTCCAATCAAAAACTGAATTCCCCCCCCCCTCCACCCAAAAAAAAGAAAAATTAATTCTATTCCTTTTCTTCCTTCATTTCTGTTTGCCGATTTGTCACTTTCCCCTCACATGTTACTTTATTTGCATATAAATTAACTTTAGCAAGAGAAAAAACTTTGTGAGCTTTATATTCCATTGTTAATAACTTTTGGTTTATTAAATATTTCAATTTAAATTTTTGTTCTTATTCTTTTCAGTAATAATTCATCATCTTTTTCTTTTTCACTAACTCTTGTACTTTGATTTCTTTCTTCTTCTTCCTACTACTTCTCTTTCTCTTCTTCTCTCCCTCTCTCTCTCTCAAAAAAAAATTCCTTTCATTTTTCACTTTTTTTGATTGATGAATTAAATTTGTTTCATGAATTTTCACAAGAAATGCATAAACGACAGAATACATTCGTATAAAAAGAAATATTCCTGAAAATTGTTCAAAAAAAATTTAAATGAATTTCATAATTTATTCCAAAAAGTTTAATTATTGTCAGAATTTCTGCTAAAAATTTATTACTATTGTTATTTAATATGAAAAATTAAACAATTTTGATCGAATTTAATAAAGAAAATACGAGAGTTTTTATAAATTAAAAAATTCGAATTAGTGAAAAATTTTTAACATATAATCATTAGTGCTTGCATCTTTCAATGCTAGCATTAAATTAATTATAATACCATGTGCATATTGATTTTCCTTTATTAGTTTACTATATTTTGTATGATATAATAATTTCTTTTATTTCTTAAATCAATTCATTTAATTGTACTATTTGAAGGAATAATCAGTAATTCAAATAATGATAACCTAGCACAAAAGTTGAATCAGTCCATGCTGATTTTTTTTCCCTCATACTGATTTAACAGAAATTTAATTTTTTACTAATATTTCTTTTCGTATTTTCAATTATTGAGAATGCTCAAGAGAAATTGCATAATAAAATGATGTTTGAAATGGTACTTCTGGAAAATTAATCTATTAGATCTAAAAAATTGTTTTACTGAGGATACTAGAAAATTATTATGTTGTGGATGAAATTTGAAATGAAATTTTTGAAAATCAATTTATTTTGACTTGAAAAAAATTTTTAGACAGTTTTTCATATGTTTTGTATGCTTACATTAATGTATTTCCTATTAATGCTCAGTTCTGCAAATTTTTCTTATATTTATGACATATATGAAATACTTTAAATCATGAAAAATTCAAAAAAAAAAGTTTTTTTTTTTTCAGGGTATTTCAGCTCCGCCGAAATTAGTTGCTTTAACACATTATCAGTTATTAAATGGCTGTCATGCTGTTATAAAAGCTATTGGTTGCAATGATATTGTTAGTGAACTGTTGAATTGAAATTTTTTTAAATTAAAAGAATTCCTTTTAAAATTTGATTCTAAAAATTAATTAATTAATCGAATACAGTTCCCTATGTCACACTTGTTGATATCAGTTTTCTTCGAAATATTTAAATTTTAATTACAGCGATATGATCTATTCATTGAATACTTGTAGCCAAAGATGCCAATATTTCTGATCGAAAAATTCCATTGCTTAGGCTTATTTTGTGAGTTATTTCCCGACCGATGCCCATCCTTAAGAATTGATTTATTTCAATTTTAGAGCTGTATATGTTGCGCTTTACCATTATTCAAAATGCCCATATTTTCGCTCATCGGATTGGTACCATTTATCACAAATACACGTGTGATATATCCATCACCATCACCACTTCCAAAATTTCTCTTTGAATCTGTCAAAAAATTTCAGTAAATTTTAAAACACCAAGTTTCAAGCATTATTAATATTTTTTAATTATCTAACTGATTAATCTAATAATAATTTCACCTTGGAACTGCATTACTATTTGAATTGATCCCTTCTTCTAATCTTCTTTAAATTTTAATAAGTTATATATTATTTTTGTTTAAATATTATTATTCGTTTACTTTTGTTTTCAACTTTTCTAGTTTAGAATTCAAATTTCATTCATAATTTGCCTTGTATTTTACAATATTTTCATCTCATTTTATAACCAAACATATTTCAATAATTTCCATCTATTATTACTAATATTTCAATACAGATGCACTCATTTGGTATCTAATGCTGTTGCATTAGGCTTAATTCTACGAGTTGCACAAATTCAAAATGTTCGTCTACCATCGATTGAAAATATTATCTTGCTTGGTGAACGAATACCATCTGATGTTATCAAAAATATCATCAAACAATTCGAAAACGTTCAAAAAGTTATGGTATGTCAAAATTTTGATGGAAAAAAGTAAAGCAAAATGCAAATGAATGATTTGTTAAATTAAATATTTGTCTTATTTCTTATATTTTCACGAAATAAAATTTCTTAATATTTTGGAAATTTTATTTTTTACATTAAAAAGAAATAAGAATAAGTCAATTAAAATTCTTACGGAAATTTTTAAATTTTAGAATGGCTATACATTGACTGAAGTTGCATCAACACCGATTCTCACATGGGATACAATGAATGTTAAAGGTGTTGGAAAACCGTTGGATGAATTTAGCGTAAATTTTTTTTGATTAAAATTTCTAATTTTTACTTTAATTTTGGAAATTTTAATTGCAAAATGAATGATCATTTCAATCGAAATTCATAATGATTAAAAATATAAAATTTTTTACTTATTTAAATATAATTTATGATGCAAAAAATTGATGCAAAGATGAAATTTTTAAAAATATCAATTAAAAGTTTTGCTTCCAAAGATTACTTTTGCTAGTAGCTAGCAGTTTACATGCTTTTAATAAAGATTTTAGCTTTTTTTTTTGAATTTTCATTCTTTCAAAGATTTTTTCTCCTAAATAAATAAATAAATAAATATATATTCTAAAATCGGAATAAACAAATATTTATGTTAATATCGAATGTTTTGAATGGAATGTATGAAAATATTTTATTATAATTTAAAAATTTATATTAAATGTTTTTTTTAATTCTTTTAGAATTATTTATGATGATATTATTTGATTTCAGAATAAATTAGATAAGACGAAGAAATATAATTTTTTGATTGAATTAAATTTAAAAAGTTGAAAAAAAATATTTAAAATCTTTTGAGTTTAGAAGAAACACTAAGGCTATTAATTAATTGCTTAATCCTTTGAATTTATTGTTATTTCATTCAGGTAGAAATTCGTAATCTTGGAATTCAGGCAAATTGGAAAGGTATTAATAATCAATCAGGTGAGCTTTATATTAAAGCTTTTAAAGGATCAAAATTTCTTGGCTATGAAACACCGTATGAAGGAGGTGAGGAATGGATCGAAACAGGGTAATATTTACTAAATTTTATTGAGAACTGGAATTAATTATTTTGAAATCGATTAAAATTATTTATCAATCCCAGAAAGTACAAAGAATTTAGTATTGATGAATTTCCTACTACAAAAAACATTGTAGCGGTGTGATTTCAATTTTGTATTTTCATAAACTAGAAGAAAAAAGACAAAGTTCAGAGATGTAGTAACAATGGATGAAACTGGAGTCATTGAGGTCATCACTAATAAGGAAGATTTAATTGTGGACAATTCTGGACAACTTATCGAGCATTGGCTTCTCGAAAAAGCACTTTGCTCTCATAATGAGGTCAAAGGGGCACAGGTCGTTTTTCTTCCTCTCTCCATGTGTAAATGTAAGCAAGTTTGACAAAATAGCATCTGATAGATGAGAAAAATGTATATTTTTTGTTTACAGTTTTCAGTGATATTTGAATTAACAAATAAAACCAAACATTTTCAATTGACAATTAAAACTAATAGAAAGAAACTAAAAAAATTTTTTCCACGAAAATTCCAAAAAATTTCCAGAAGATGAATGAATTGAAATTGTTAACATGTAATCGACCGTTGTTTTAAGTTAGATTTGAGTGAAGATTTAATCTTCTGTTGTTCTAAAAAGCGAAAAAATTCACTCATTTAAATTTGTCAAAATTTGGTAATCAATTAAATGGATAATTATTACGGCCTATTAAATGTTGAAGAATCCAATGATAGGTACTGGAAAATAATGTGTGAATTGTATTTGCATATGTACCTCAAGTGAATTTGTAATTTTTGGATTTTTTAATAGGACTTTATCGAAATATATCATTTATATTGAATTTAATTCGAAATATATCAGTATATAAAGTTTCAAGATTTTCCTATCTTTCTTAAAAGAAAAAAAAGAAAAAGTAATTAATGAAAAAATCAATTGTTATAATATCAAAAGATAATTTAATTAAAAAATATAGTATGATATTATTGCTAAATCTCTAAAAACCATCAATTTATTATCAAAAAATGATAAGCCAAGATTAGAATGCTTTACTTGTCAAACTGTTAATCAGCTATTTCAGATTGTTGCACTTGGCAAAAAACTTCCATTATATGCATTTATTGTTTTAAAAAATCCTCAAACTAATGTGGATATCATACTGACAGATTTAATTTCATTATGCAAAAACAATAAGGTTTGTTTGTCCTATTTTATTTTTATAGAAAAGAAAGAAAAACTTGATAAATCAGGACAACTTTTTTTAATGAATTATTGATGATATAAATAGTAAAAGATGAGATAGGAAATGATAACTATTCTTCATAATTAATGCACCTCACTTATTCAGAAGCAATCAATACTTTTTTTTAGACTTACCGTGACTGAACAACTTTTTTAAACCTTTCTTTTACTAGCACATTCATATTATCACTCATTTTGATAACATGTTGTTAGCTATTAAATCCCAATGCTTTATTAGTCACTAAATTTCGACATGCGGATTTTTTTATTTAACAGGAATGAAAAAACAACTTTATTTTGACGAAAAATACGTTGATTGTTGTGATTTTCCTCCCTTTTCTAGTTTATTAATAAGAATAGATATATTCAAATTTATTTGATTAATATTTTCAGTCATCATTTGAAATCCACATCCCTAAATTTATAACAATCTGAAATTTGCAATTTACCCGAAAATGCAATTACTTTAAGAGCGCAAGTTAATATATCTACGAAATCTTATACCTATTTCGCTAGTTTTAAAGAGACACATCTGCAACTGTCAGTTATTTAAATTGCCCGTGGGAGATAGTGGACAGGCAATGTTGTCGCATAAAATGATGACTTTATGCTCGAGTTCAAGTATAGAGGACAAAAATATTGCTAGGCCTGAATGATAGGCTAGGCTAGATCACTATATGCCTGGTAGTTTTAATTGAATCATGCATTGCACCAATATAAAAAGCTCGATGAATACATATATGATTATAATTAATAATGAAAAATTCCAATTGAAAAAAAGAAATGAGAATGAATTAGTCGATAATCTATTTGATTTTATTCGTTTTAATGTATTATTATTTGTTAAAATATAATTTTAATCAAATAGTTAATTTCTATTTGAATTTCTTCTAAAATTATAATAAATAATCAAATAATTTGATCCTAAGCATTCATCCATTCGTTTATTCATTATTGCCAACAACATATGACTGGACTGATTCAAATTACATCCATCTCATTTACAAATTTTCAGTTGTTTGAACAATTCTGAAATTTAAATTCCCTTCACATTCACTCATAACAATCCCATCAATGTTTGGTGAAAGAATGACATAGGCGTCGTCGTTTAGAATTTCATGCCACATAAAACATTTTCATATGCTGCGGAATATTTATTTTCATGCTAGCAGAGAAATATTATATTCACAGCTATTCAAAAGTAAAAACCGTTTTTTTTTCTTCAAAATTAGCAGATAGATAACTATTTAACCACTGCTAAACTTATAATTTTTACTCATTTTATAAGAAAATAGGGCTCTTTCATTAATGGTTCATTGTTTATTTCAATTTTATTTAGTTTGCAACCAATAATTTATCTTCCCCATTACCATCATCAAACGTGCAAAATAACGAAGAAAAATTGTTTTTTTGATAATTCAACAAGGAAGAAAAGCTATTTTTCAGTGATAACAGCTATTTTTAGTGATTTTTTGCAACTTTTGCAAACTCTTTAATATAATTTATGAACTCTGAATGAACTTTCTTCATATTATTCGTGTTATCCTTGAACTCTGATTCTAGTTCATTAACTATTCATTCTAAATAAAATTACTTCCATTGATACTAATTTCTATATTATTTTACAAACACTTTTAGGATCTCTTTCTGATTTGAATTTGCTAATTTTTGACCAACACTTTGCCTAATAATTTTGTGCAACATTCTTTCTTCTGGTGATATTGCTACTCATACCACTAATACTATATATCATATTGTGATATTTTCATTATAGTAATATTTACGACGAAATTCGCAGAATGTTACATCAATTTATTCTATGTAATTGAGTTACTGATTAAGTTACTGATAATTTAAGTGATAATCCATCAATCGTAATCCTAATTAAGCAAGTCTTTTTGCAAATTCAAAATACAAATGCTAATCATCTAAAGTTTCTTCTTTTTAGTTTTAGAAATTTCGAGTTTTTTTCAATTTTCATTATCATAGATTCCAAAAAGCTATTATCATATTGTCAAATGTTCACCATTTATTTGCTTATACATTATTCGAAATAAGACATGAAATAATAAAACAATAATGGAAGCATTTCGATTTCAAATATGAGTTTTCACTTTAATTTTTAGATTTCCAATTTCAAATGTGAATTGTTATTTTATTTCTTGATTCTGCGATACTTTTTTCATAATTCTTCATTATTTTTTTTTCAGTCCCTTGAGAATTTATTGTCGATTATATGCATGAAAGCAAAAAAGAAAATTCTCGCTTAGCCAGCAGTTTGCTGTTTTTGTTATCAATGCTTGAGCATGTATTACACACTTAGAATACACAAATATAGATGGGAAAAGAAGGAAAGCACGACTGACAGATCAAAATGATCGATTTTTGAAAGCATTCTTACAAGTATTGCCATCAATCTTTTGTTTTCAAGCAAAGCTCACTTCCAGTGTCAAAGGTCACCGCTGGAAAATTTGTTTGATCGCGAGGATATTGTTTTTTATCATGCATAGATGATAATATAGGTGATATTTTATCTTGACAAACATTTTCATCCATGTGCATCGCATCGTTCGCATATTACTTGTTTAAAGTTAATTTATTTATTTATTTATTTTTTTTTTTTAAATAAGCAATTTACATTGACATTCGCCATTTTCATTTTGCTGAACTCGTCATCCTTGAGGACTTATCATTGTTAGAATCGTGAAGATTTCACATTCTTCTGAAGTAAACTGAGTGATATATTTGTTAATTTACTCACTTAAAAATTTGCTTAGCTTCATTTTCATCCTTATTTACTCGTTTACCTTTTTTTCTCTACTTATTTATTTGTTTGCTACAACATTTTGAAAGTATATCAAATATGGAAAAGCACTGGAAACAAAATCCAGAAATTCTTCCGACCAAAAAATTTTAGGAATACGAAATCCCATCTAATCGAACTTCAGAAAGCAATTTCAAATATTTGAAAAAGAAAGTATTTGAATATTTGAGGATAAATTTAGAATTTATTGGATTTAGTAGGATTTTCTACAAATATTCTAATCTTTAGGCATGTACCAAGTGGGTCAACAATGATAGTTTCAATTTCCCATTTTCTCCAGCTGTTTTGATGTAATTATTGTTAAATAGCAATTGAATTTTAATAAAAATTTAAAAATTAGGAAAAGCATGAAGAATACAGATAAAAAGGAGTGAAAAATAAAATTAATTTATCAAAATCTGCATTACTTTCGAAAATTTCAGTTAGATGTACCGGAAAAATTTGCAATTGTCGGTGATTTTCCACGGATAAATACCAAAATACAAAAATACCGAATACGACAAATGCTGGAAAATGGTGAAATAGAATTGAAACCGTAGAAATTGTAACAAAATTGTGGAAAAATTTTTCTGCTTCTGTCAATTTTGTTTTTGAAATTAAAAATTTGTTAAAAGTTGTAATTCTTTTAATGAAATTTCTGTTCCGTTTGTGCCTATAAATTATCGTTGATCATTGCTATTCTTTAAGCCATTTTAACGATTAAAAACAAGAAAAGATGATAACTCTTTAAGCAAAAAAAAAAAAAAAAAAAAAAAAATTTTTTCTGTACTTAACTACTATAGTTGTCTTTGTAAGATAATTGATAAGATGAATAATTTAATTAAATATTCCAATATATTTGTGAAAAACTTATTGCTCGTAAAAATGTGGAAGATATATATTTTTGAGTATCTCATTGAGTAGCAAATTATTAGCTTAATACTGCTGTCATTTCGAGAGATAAAATGAAATAACCACAAATTATGTTGAAAGAAATGATCGATTAAGACTAACTAATTCAATAATATAAGCAACAAAATAAGACTGAAATGATTTGAATATTATGTAATCGCTTGTTATCATAAATATGGTTTGCATTTGAAGGAATATCTCGGGCTTCGGGGTAACTGTTTGCTATTTTTGTAACATTGGAATTTCGCCAGTTTAATGATTACGATAGCAATAAATAATTACATTTTCAGCATTTCAAACGAAAACTTACATCAGTGCAAATTTAATTATCATCTTGAAAACAAAAAAAGAATTCGCTCGTTTATTGTTATAATTTAAATGTAAAGAGAAAATTATATATGCAGAGGGAAAGATAGAAATTCTGAGAATGTTTTGACTTCTAATTTAAATAATTTTTATTTTCTCGGTCCAAAAAATCTTAAAAATTTAATTTTTATCAATATTATCACATTTCGACAATATCATCATTTAAATAAAGTGTTGATTTTTTTAAAAAAAAAAAATTCAACTGAGAATTTGTTTTTAATTCGAAAAATTTTCATTTTTTCCTTTTCTTTTTTTGATCCAAAAATTTGAAAAGTTTAATTTTTATTGATAAAAGTTTGTTTTTTGTTTTCGAAGAATCATTTTATAACATCATGAAAGTAAATAAAAATAAAGCAACTGTATTATGTAATATTTCGATATGTGCAAAGATATAACACCTGATCTGACGTCTTCCTCGTGTCGAATTTTCCTCTCATTTTGATTTCGAGAATGTTGCATACTCGAATGTTCCTTGGTTTGATTCAATTTATCATCAATTGATGGAGGAATTCTAATTGTCTTTATTGGTTCGATCAATTTGGGATTATAATTTTGATGTTTTCGAAGATTTTGATTGGTATTATTCAATTCTACTGAAAGGAATGAAGATGAAATAGTGTAATCTGAAAAGTAAGAAATAAATAGATTAGTCAAGTTTGAAATGAATTTGTAAAACAGACAATGCAAGAACACGTATGTTGCAAAGAAACGAAAAAAATTTTGGTTTTTGAAAATTAAAATTTTAATGTAAATAATCGAAATTTTGATGAAATTCGATATATTTTATATTTAATTAGCTTTATTCGTAATTGCTGATTATTACCTTTTGTTGCAACTTTGAGATCATCTTTTTTGGATATTTGCAAAGTTGGCTGATTATTAGTGTTCCGCATAATATATACTTCAGTACTGGTTCTCATAGAAATTGTTTCTATCCCGGATTCTTCTTCATAATCATTGTTATCTGAAAACGAAATATGTTTCAGCATCTTAGTTATTATTAAGCTTCTAAATATTAATTTCCAATTAACTTCTTCAATTATTTGCCTTGTTTGTGTTCAAATATCATTCTCATAAATCCGTGGGCAGAATATCTTATTGGTATTCTCTTTAAAACAACAAAATTATTCTTTTTATTAATGTAATCTAATTTTTAATCATTCTATTCGTGAAATTTTTTTTTTTTTTTTTTTGATCAATCTAATCTATTTGAAGGAAAATTAGTCCAATTTATTTGAATTTTTTTCTGAAAAAATAAAAATGACAAATAATAAGGGAGAAAATATCGTACAATGTCCAATTTCCTTCTTTTCTTCTTATCTTATTACGGTTAAATATAAATTTCACTTTCCATATATGCAAATAAGTTTGCTGATAATGATTGATGTTTGCTTATCGAATACAAAGAAAGAAAAAAAAATTTTTTTTCTGCGATAAAAATAAAGAAAAATATTTTAGAAGAAACAAAAAAAAAAAAGAAATTACTTGGGGGAGAGAAATAAAAAACGAAAAGGAATAAAAAAATCGAAAAAAAAAATTATTATCACAAAATCTTAGTAAAATAATTATAAGTGCTTGCATAGTATTGTTTAATCACAATAGCGCAAATAACAAACCTTTTCATAATATATTTAATTAAGTAAATTAAAGTAATCATAAATGAATCTTCGCATAGTAACATATTTAATTATAGTGAACTAATTATGATAAGTTATCTTATAACAATTCCCAATTTTTTAAATATATTTAAAAATTTTCATAGCATAGGTTTGGATTAACGCTATACATATCTATCAAGAAAATACTTTAATAAGTTGTAAATTTTTCAGGATAGAACGAAAAATCTTTGACAAAAATTTTGAAAATTAATTTAAAGAAATCATGGAATTGAATTAATTAAAATATTAAATTGGATTGAATGTAAAAGTTTTTATTATTACAACTTAGTATGTCATAAAGAATTTTTAATTAATAGATCAAAAATTACAATATATGAAAAGATAATTTTCCAAATTTGTTTTTAAAATATTTGATAAGATTTATATATATGAATTATATTTTTGTTCTCAATAATTATTATATCTTCAGTATGAGTAAGAAAAAATAATTTTAATGATTAAATACGGTATCGAAACTTTCAAATTTCCAATTTAAAATTTAATCTAAGAAATTATATCATAAATTTAATATTAAAGAAAATTTATCCAAATGTGATGATAAATTAAATTTAGCATAATTCAATATATATTTTTTCTCTTTCCTATATCTCTCTTGTAATTTATTTATCTCAAAATATTCAATTATTTCATAAGAATTTTGATTTATTAATATTATTTTTTATCATTTTTTGTTCCCATTTTTCATTTCCTGATAAATAACTTATGATTTTAAAAATTATGTATTCGTAATTTGTTGATTACCTGCTGTTTCAATATCATCGATAACTTCATCAAGTAAAGTCGTATCACCGGCTTTGAATGCATCATATAATTTGATCATATTTTGCGGACTGTTACAATTACTTTGACCATAACACCAACATCGAACACTTCCTGTCGATTTCTTTATGCAATCTGATCGATCTAAAAAATCAAATTTTTTTTTAAATCTAAAAGAGGATTTGACATAAAAATTTTTTGAAACATTTATAATAAATTAAAACTTTGTACAAACTAAATTACGCAGCAATTAAGAAATGAAAAATTGGAAAGATTGGAAATGATTATTCAACATATGAAATTTTTGAATTATTAAATATTCAAGAAAAATGATGAGTTTTCATCTTAAATGAAAATATTGTCTTTTTATCTTTTCTCTGGCTTTTATTTCATTTTTCATCTTTTAAAAAAACATCTTACACCATTCGGCTTATAAATTCTTGGCATGAACTGAATTAATAAAATACCGGAATGATCATTCAAAACTTAACAAACATACCATATTAAACAATTTTAATACTTGACAAATATGATCTTATTGTTTTTTGCACTTTGCTAAATTATTACTCATAATTATTAATTTGATTGCCATAAAACACGAATTGAATAAAAATCACTTATTTTAAAAGAGAAAAAAAATGATTTTGAAAAATTTTTATTTCACTAACCTAGAAGAAAAAAGAGTTTCGTTTGATAAATTTCACCTAATGATGCATGCATATTGAGGTACAATTCACATATTAATTTTTTTTTTTTTGAACGAAACCAATTTAATTATTAACTTCTGCAATTTTGGAAAATCCCTTGAATTCTTTGAAATTATATGCATATAATTTGCATCAGATGTTTATATAATTACTATTACATCGTTAGATAGTCATGTTAAAGAAAGAAATAATTAAATGAAATTTCATTCAAATATATTTTATAAAGTTCTCATTTGTTACAACAAAAAGTTTTGCTGTGCAATGGAAATATGTATATGCAATTAAAATGAATAAAATTTACATGCTATTTGTTAACGCTCGATGTTAAACTCGGAAAATATCAATATATTATTGAGGCAAAAAAAAGAAATTACTACTTTTTTTTTGTAAAAAATTTATCTTTCCCTATGGTAGTACTTCATTATTGTCGTTTTCCATTCTTTTTTTTTTTTTCTTTCTTTCAAAATCATTAATTGCTATTTGGAAGCAATTGAAATAAATATATTATAAAGCAATTAATTGATAAAACATACATAAATTATAAATGTATCAGAAAACAGTTAAAAAGATTTAAATTAAGTTGTAAAAGAGCAGTAGTATCGTTTCATTGAAAGCGTGATTAATGACAAATCAAATTGCGAATATATGAAACATTGCGAAACATTATGAAGAAATAAGAAAAGGCAGATTATAAAGGTATGAAGAAGCAATTATTGACAAGACGTACGTGAATTAAGTTACAAACAAGGGACAAATCAATGAAACATCACGTGAATCAGCCTTGAATTATTAAAAAACAAACGGAACTTTGTAAAGGTGAATTAAGTAATTAATGTCATAATAAGTTACCGAGTGCGCCATATTCATTTCGCATAACGCACGCTAACTGATTACGATCATATAATTTCGATCTGTACCATACGATAGCGTCATTTTCCACTCGTACTCGACAGGCTACCGAGAAAGGTGAACATCGTTCACTGATTAAGCCACGTCCTGAAAATATTTTTTGAAAAAAGTTTTTAATTCTTGTTAAAACAAAGCAAAAAAAAAAAAAAATATTTGAAAGACAGATGGAATTGAATTTGGGATTGAACAAGCAAGCATAAATAAATGATTCTTTACAAAATAATTAATTAATTTATTTTTTGACTACATTATTTATATAAATAATGCCAAAATGATCCTAGCAGATTAATTTAATATTGAAAATTTAGCAAATTATCCTTGTATTTAATCAATGAGAAAAGAAATCTTTGTTCAATTTAACAAAATGAGAAGTAAAGTTAACGGATGAGAAGTATTTGCTCGGCCGTTTTTGTCGGTGAATTTTTAAATTTTAAAAATTGTCCCCATCATGATTATATGAATGAAAAGAGCATATTTGAATGACAGAAAATCATTCGAGCATTAAAGCTAAATTCATCTCTTAGTAATCTGCTTGTAAGCGACAATCGATATCATTAATATTGACTGAAAAAAAAAAGACAATTAAATGATAAAATTAAAAATCGCTTAACAAATATTCCCAAATAATGCCAGCAGTCTTTTTTTTTTATTTGGTTTTTTCTTTTTCTTAGAAATTGAATTTATCAAAAAGTAATTACGGTATTATAATTTTTTTCATTAAAATGAGAAATGCTGGATTGTTTCGATAGCAAATCTATTTGTGGCATTCTTTTTGAAAAAATTTTAATTGAAAATTTTATCATTGATATGGTAGAGTATTATAAATATCGCAGAATAATATTAAACTGAATGAAGTGATCAAATTTAGAAGAGAAGTGGAGCTGATCATTTTTTGGTTTTCTTACCTTTTATTTTGGTTTCTTTTCAAGCCAATATTATACTTTTGAATAAAGAAAATGAAGGAAAAAAAAACTTTAGAAATTCCTGTCTGTTTGCTTAACTTACATTTCAATCTAAATTGAAATGAATTCGAATCCAATTCATGTGAAAATGATAATTAAAGATTCAAATTCACGTTGAAATAGAAGCAATGTTAGTGAGTTAAAATTAAAATTCAAGTTCAAGTGAGAATAATACGTAAAAATTTGAAGTTTAATTCAAATAGGAATGGTGTTTAGGAATTCAAAATTCAACTCCAAATAGGAGCGCAAATTGAAAGAATACGAATGAAAAAAAAAGTGAAATTCCTTGAAAAAGCAGTATTTTAATTCCGCAAGCAAGCAATTTTTTCCTCTCTCTCTCTCTTTGCTACTCTATATAAAATTAGATAATTAATTCATTTTGCTAAAATTGCCTTCAATAAATAAATGGTGAACATCTGTTGGAAAGGATGAAAATGAAAAGAAAGAAAAAAATAAAAAATGATATATTTGCCACGATTTATTTCACTTATTCTTCAAAAATTCATTCCAACACATTTTTATTTATTTCCGAAAAAAATTTTTCCTTTTTTTGTTAAATTTGGAAAATTCCATGCAAAGTGGAAAAAAAACACATCGGTTACTTGATATTATTCTTTTCTTTTTTTTTGACAAAATCTTATTTAGCAATTTATATGCAACGAAGAATTCAGCAATTTGAATCATTTTTAAGTTCCACAAAATATATAGTCATCATACCAACTTTTAGCATGCATATAACCAAAAAAAAAAAAGAAAAAAGAAAAAATTGGTTTCCCATTCGCTCATAATATTAATGCGAAATTTGGAAAATTAACGATTTGAAAAAAAAACTTGACGATTTTTTGAAGAGAATTTTAATAGTTGATGCTGTAGTGCATATGAAATATGTAATATAATTAGCCATACTTTCCCGAATAAAATGATCGCCAATGAAAAGATAGATGATATTTTATGAAATAGATGATTTTGGAAAAAAAAATTTCAGCTAAAGATTGCATTTTGTTTGAATTTAAAAGTTTCATAAACTTGTGAAATTGTTTAAAAATTTTGAAATTTGGCCACACAAAAAAAAGTTCCAGGAATAAAAATTTTTGAAAATTTAGAATTCAGAAAATTGATTAATTTAAAATCTTGCATTACTTTTTAGTAATGGCAATGACAATATTAAGAAATGAATAAAATAAAAAAAGAAATATAAATACATATAGTGTTTATGACATCCGCTATCTATTAATGAGGTAAAAAGTCTAATAAAAATTTTCAAAAATTTTATCTGGTGTCCAAAAAATACAAATTCAGTTTATTAGATTTTAATTTTAAATATTTCCTACCAACGAATTAAGAAGAGAAAGTCTTGCGTTTTATTGAAACAAATTTCAAATATGCTAATGAATGAAGATAATACTTGGAAGGGAATAACAAGAAAAGTGAATAATGAAAAATTTTTAGTATAAACTGTTAATTTATAAAAATTTTACGTTGAAAAATAAAATTTCAGTCTAATTAAAATAAATTTCAAATATGTTTATGGAGGAGGACAATAGCAGTAATAATCAATATTCCTTTTATATCAAAATTAAGTGATATCTTTGTGATACATGATTTGAAAAATAAAAAAATATACAAATTATTCATTGAATTTATACGATTTGAATTTTAATTTCTAACCAGTTTATTGCGTTTTTTTCCTTCCCTTATTTCAAATTGTTTTCAAAATTTCATTTATTTTAACATTATATTTTTCACATTTCATCAAACTCACTTCCATTGAAAACTTTTTGTACAACAGCAATCATTAAATACCCCTAGACTGAGAGGTTCAGTTTGAACAATGGATGCTAATAAGTCTCCCAAAGAGTATTGGGCCTAAAAGACTTGACCACATTTATGTTTATTCTGCCTGCCCTTATGGCTAATATTGCAAGAATTGGTTCTTTCAGTAATTCCTAAATGATGATAATGTTCATGTTATTCCTGAAACGTTAAAATTTGTTAATGTTTTTATTTAAAATTCAACCGGTGGAAAATTTTCATTAATTAGCTGAAAACTAATTCTGAAAACTTTTTAAATGAACAAAAGTTATGCCTGCTAGATTTTTTCAATAATTCCAAAAATTATCGGATCGTTTTTTTTTTTTGTTTGTTATGTTTTAGTTCTTTAAATTAGTTTATTTGGGATGAATGTTGAATTGAAAAAACTCAATTTTTCATTTATATGAAAGAATCAACCAATTAATTAATGTTTGATGACGTTTTGCAATTTCTATCAAATTTTTGGTAGCAACCTACTTTCTTATTTACAAATGCTATGATAAACTGGAAAAAAATTCGAAAAAAAACTGGTTTTAAAATCAAATATATTGTAAATAGCATTCATACCAAGTAAATACTCTACGTTATTTTGCTTTTTACTCATTAATTAAGTCAATTAATTTCAAAATTTCTAAATGCGCAAGAGTTTTGTTTACCAGATTTTTGTATAACTTAAAAATTCTCCGATCATTAAAATTATTAAACAGTACAGTAATACTAGTAATGAGCAACGAAAATATCCAATTAGAAAATTGGCTAATTTAGCATTAGTTAGTAAATTTTTCCCTTCTTCCTTAAAATCTAAAATCTAAAATTTAACTTTCAAAATCATACTCATTCTTTCAGTTTTGTTCCAAAGAAATATATCATATTATTGCAAAAGGATATAACATCCATTTTATTGCTAGTATCATTTTGTGCAAGATTTTTATTAGCCTGCATTGATTTAAAATTTCAAAAAAAAAGAAAAAAAAAGAATGCATAAAACAATTGAAAATTTAGTGGATAGGGTGAAGAGGAAATTTGTGTCAATATTTGCTAATCGTTAAAGCTAACATAAAAATGTTAACCAAAAAATGTTAAAGACTGATTTTTTTACATCAAATGATGATGAAATTTTGTTGATCATTAATGAAAAGTAATAAATATAAGAAATTTTTTGCTAAATTTAATGAAAAAAATTATTAATTATTTTGGCAAAAAAAAAATTTTTTTTGTAATAAGATAATATAAATAGTAGTAGCAGGAAATATATTTATGACTTTTTTTATTAAACTAAATTATTTCAGAAAAAAAAAAAAATTAAACTGGACTTTTGAAGGAAGAAAAAGAATTACTTCACCCAAAAAAGACACTTTTTTTTTGCTCTCTTTCGTCCTAAAAGTTCATTTTCAAATATCACTGTTGACAAATGACATGCCAAACTTATCTCTTATCTTCCTTTATTCCATCTTTTTTTCCTTTCTTTGTTTTCATTTTCCTTTTTCTCCTAATCTATTGATATTTAAAGAATTATCACGCGTATTTAAGAATTAGCATCATATTGTCATTGCTATTACTGTAGTAGTTGATATTATTTTTGTTGTTAATTGTTAGCTCCAAGAGAAGCATTATATGAAATACGGTGAATGAATGAATGAATGAATGAATATGACTGAATACAATAATTAAGGAATCAATCAATTGTGAATGACAAATGAAAATGAAAATTATTCTCAGAATTGTAAAATGTGAAGAAGAAGAAGAAAAAAACAAACTGATTTGTTTTGAGAAAACTATGTGAAGTTTTCTGAAGTTGAGAAAAATAAAAGGAAATGATCCGATAGAGTTAGCAAAAAGTAAATGAAAAAAAAAAAAAAGTACTATTGTCTAAAATTTGGATTCTGATAGACAGGACAGAGATATTAATGATATCTATGTTATAATCATAAATGACGATGCAAATTAGGATTACATTAAATAATTTTGCAAATAAATAAAGATTGTAATAAATTTGTGGAAAAAATTGCAAAAAAATTTACATTTTATAATTAATATTACTATCAAATTTATGAAAGAATTAAAGAGGAAATTTCGAGAGTAAAAAAACAAAATTGTGATCTTTTTTTTTATGGTATAGCAAACAAATGATGTGATATGGAAAATTCTTATCTTTGCATAAAATTAGTCTCGTTCATAATTTTACAAAAACTAGGCAAAAAAAATGAAAACAATGGTATAGTAATTTTTTTAAATTTCGTTTTTGTTATTTCACTTTTTTATCAGAATAAAAAAAAAAAAATTTTGCTAATTCTTGTGGTAATTTATTCTTATTATTTGCAGAATAAAATAATTTGCTGCATCTTCTAATGAAGACAAAATGCAGGTTCACAGGAGCAGCTAAAATTATTGCTTTTTTTTTTTTAAATAATGATTTTAATTACTATAAAAGCCAAATAAATAAGCATAATATTATTTGAATGAATGAATAAGAAGACGATGAAATATTGTAAATAAGTGTAATAAGAAATTATTAAAAGAAGCAAATTACGCAAGCAAAGAAATCGTTGTAAATGATGAATGATAAATAAAATAATTACAATTTAAGAAGTTTTTCAAAAAAAAAAACTCAAATAATATATATCGAAATACCTACCTGGTTTAATAACCAAGCAAGAAAGAGCTTGTATAGATGGTAGTAGCATTATCATATGATGTAGTAGAAATATTTGAATGAATATTTGAACCGATTGATTAGAAGAATGAATAACCATTATTTCCTTTGTTTTTCTTCTGACAGAGAAGAGGAAAAAAAATTTCGAATTTCGATTTTAAATTTCAACGAGATAAACCCATGAATATTAGTCAGTTAATTATTTTGAATAGACACGAAAATAATTAATCAGCAAAAAGTGAGATAAGTAATTTTTCAGGCACTTTAATTTTGCTTGGATTCCCGCAGAATAAACTTTCTTTTTTCTTATTTTTAATGCAGTACGTTGTTGTGGACGACGTCGAAGTTCAAATGAATAATAAGCCGAGAGAACGAAGAAGATGATGATGGAGGAGGAAAAGTTTGATTATTGATGGCTGATGATGATTACAAAATTATTTTGCGATAAACGTGTTAAGAAAAAAGAAAGAGAAAATCAGAATAACAATAGAAAAATTTTGCTTGGTATAGTTTCAATTGAATGGGAAAATGGAGGATTATTGTAATTTTAAGCCTAAGCATTTTATTGTCTTCTTTTCCATTTTTTTTTTGGGGAGAAAATTTAAAACTTTCACTCATTTCACTTAGTAAGCTATGCTAATAGCTTACTAGGAAAAATCAATTAGATGAATAATTTTTCAGCAAATATTTCAGTTATTTTAGCACTTTTATAAAATATATAATAATATCCTAGAATAATAACAATAGTAGTAATAATCGTAGCAGTAGTAATAGTAGTAGTTGTTGTTGTTGTTATTGCAAAATTTAATGATAAATACTTGATAGAATTTTCGTCAAAAAAATTTCTTGATAAATTTTACAAATTCAACAAAAAAAAAATTTCATTTTCGATCAAAAATTATTTAATTATTAGCTTGAAGTTTAAAATATAAAAAATTGTAACTCTAAATTTTTGTACAAAATGGATGCAGGAAAAAAATTTTGCTTTTTGGATAAGTTGAGTTCGGGGTAATGCACATAGAAAAAAGAAGCCTAATTGTTTGAAAAAGTTGAATTCGGTAATGCAAATAAAAAAAGCCTAGCTGTTTGAACAAACTTGAATTCGCAGTAATGCAAATAAAAGAAGCCTAGTTGTCTCGTCTCTTCCGTCTCCTTTCCTTTGGTCAAGACAGATTTGGGGTGCAGTTTTGTTTAAACTAATGACGATTTTTTAATTCTTGGGCGGGGCACCACATATTACCAGCTTTTTCTCCCATCTTGTTCTCCCCCGCCTTCCTCTCCCCCGTTCTCTCCCGCATTTCCTCATATTCCCTTCGCTTCGATGCCATGATCATTCTGAGGGGGGAGGAGTTTTGCAGAGATATTTACTTTTATCTATCGAAATACATTTATGTTCATCATCTACTTTCAGCCAGCATTTATCTTCTATCTATTCCTTGGAATGAACGAACAGATAAAAATATTAGTGAGTCATGAAGTCGAAAATAAACTTGATCATTTCTCGGAGTGTCCCAAACATTGAGCAGCATTTCTAAGCCTAAGCCTTTTTCTTGATAACATTGCTGAATCGATTTGGAAAGTTTCGCACTTGAATTATCTATCCGTTGAAAGTGTGACTTAGCTAAACAGTTTCATTCATAGTCATATTCAATGATTTATTACGCAAGCAATTTTATCCATTGGAATGATTTCTTCTGACAGAAAATATGCTTGTTGTCATAACAGATGTGCATTGACGTACTTTTAAATCTAAGTTGTTTATACAATCAAAATTTCACTTAAAGGATGATTTGAAAAAAAGGAAGAGAAGAGAATGAAACCTTTTTCAATATAGTTGATGTGATGGATTACTTTACAGCCTTACTGTTTGATTTAAAATTTTGCTCTAAATCTTTTCTTTTACTTTAAAGATGATCATGCATCTTTTATTCATAATTGTATCTATCCATCAGTGTAGGTGATTTAAAATTTCATAAACTTTTTAATTTTATATTATTTTTTAAGCCGAATTGCAAACTGGAGGATAGGACAAAAATAATGATGAATTATATTGCAATTTACATGCATGCCATAAGATATTGACATGTTTGATAGTTTTACAAGCGTTAATCTTTAAAAAAATTTCCATTAGCATTGTGATAATCAAGGTTGATTATATTCATAACAAAACAATCGTTAGTTTTGTATTAATTTGCATCAACCAGTGTTGATTTACGTCAGATTCGTATTAATTACTTGATTAATATTCTACTTTCGAAATAAAAAAAATAATTAGCTTACATAGTTCATTAGATATGAAAAAGTAATAACTTAAATGAAATTTTCATTGAATAGATATATCATCTATGGAAGTTTTTTAAATCAAAAGTAGCATGCCAATGTTAAATTTTTACTTTTCCTTACTTTTAAGAAAAATAATTACCTAAACTAAATTAGCAAGGATAAATTCAAATTCCTATGCTAATAACAAATAAATTTACAAACTCACAATTTTATTAAATTAAAAATAATATTTAAAATATTACATAAATTAATAAAGAAACAAAACCCATTCTCTAAAAATTTTTTCTAAAATAAATTCTCAGTTTTAAAATTTTGAAAGATATTAGCTTATAATAAATTAAGAATTAACTAACTGTAAGCGGAACATTTTCAATCTTAACAAGAATGATTTCACTATCTTCTGACTTTCGCTTATCGTTATCTTATAATCAATAAGTTTTGTTGCGATGAATCATTGATTAAAATTTTGTTTTAGAAAATTTATTTGTCCAAGTATTTGATGGTTTTCATGCTCAATAACAATTTTAATTATTATTAAAAAAAAAATTTCCTAATCAAATAAGACATGATATATTTTGTAACGTGCACCATAAAATATTGTATCCACTTTTTTTAAAGTTCCTTGTTTGTAAATTATTATAAACTTGTAGGAAACTTTATTGTTTCTTAAAATTACTTAAGGAAATCAGCGATTATTTTTGAAGAAGTTTGTTTTTGAAAAATTTTTTCTATAATTATTCTCTCTTATATTACTATGTCTTTCTACACCTCCAATTTATCAGAAATAAGAAATAAATGCTGCGAAGAAATTTTATAATTTCGAGAAGAAAAAAGTTTATGAATTGTTTGTAGAAAGAAATATTTTAAGAACTTCGAAAGAAAAGAAAATTGGATGAATAAAAATTAACCAATTTTTTCCACTTTTCTCAAACAAGTGCATATGCATGATAAGTAGTGATAAATGAATGACAAATATAAAAGCTATGAAGGTAAACTTTTGTTTTCATTTTTTAAAAATAAGCAAAATCATTTTCACATAATAAATTTCATTTTTAATTTTTTCTTCAAAATCGTACAAAATGATGAAAAAAATCTTTTAAATTGAACATTATAATGAAAATGTTGTTCGGCATAATTGTTGCAATTCTTACTTTGTCTTTCTCTTTCATCGAGCGAAGATAGAAAACAAAAAAGGCCCGATATATTTGCAAATTTGCGATAAATTTGAAAAAAGTAGTTTTTTTACAAAACAAAAATAAAGACCATTACAATTATATTATTTTTGCAAAATTTCATGAATTGATAATTTCGTAATTTAGACTTTGTCACCTGCTGTTATAGCAATAAAATAATTTTGACAAAAATGCAAAATACTTCAACTATTTTTGAAATTTATGAAATGACAGAGAGAGATACATCTTAATCAGTCCATACAAAAAGAAGTAATCATACAAATCTTGCCGAGAATTTCTTATTAAATTTATTTGTAAGAAAAATCTTACTAGTAAACATATGCGATAATATTAAGTATGAAAGGGAAAGCGGCAAATATTTCTGAAATTTTTGAAACGAAATTTAAATCTCAGCAAAATTCAAAGCTTCGAAGATGGATAACAGCGTTTTGAAAAAATGTTATATTATTGCTTGCTCCTTCCAAAGACAACAAACTTTCGAGACAGTTTGAACAAAATAAAAGTTTAGCAACATAAGCAACCGTGGGGAATTTCAGAATAATTGTTAGATAATAAGAAGAAAAAGATATGTTATTATTATTATTATCGAGGAGAATGGGAACTTGAATGCAAAATATGCAAATGACGTGAAAGTAATGGAAGTTTTAATTCATTATAGAGAGTTATTGAAAAGAAAAGGTAAGCTGAGGGAAGGAATGAAATCCTGATTTCAAAAATTTCGATCTCAAAAGTCTCATTACAGAATTTCTACGAAATGATGATTTAATTGTTATTGCGATGTATTCCAACGAGATTAAAACTTTCCCATAACTCTCTGTTCCAGAATTGTATAAATAATAAAATTTTTATCAGGATTTTTTGGAGAAATTTCATATTTTTCTGAAATACAAGTTTGGACAATTATGCTTTGATTTAAATATTAAAGGATTTGTTATGGCATTATTTTAACTTTGCCGCAGGAGACGATATATTATGACATTATTTTTAGTAATAGAATTGAATTACTTTCATTATCTTCTGCAAACTTTGCTAAATTGCTGCCTTTAGAAGTTTTTTCTTCCATCTTTTTCCGTTATTTCAATCGAAAACTTCATTGAAAATATGTTTATTCCGAAGATATTAATTAAGTAACCGTTACACGAATGCAAATATTTTTTTGATAAAATTGTTGCTTAATAATAACAGTGTAAAAAAGGAAAAAGATTTCAAGCATTTATACATCAATAAACAATGCCAATAAACATCAATATGAATTTAAAATAACAGAAAACTTCAAAATATCATTTTTTTTCTCTACATTTCTAATTCATATACTCTCCATAACCTATAATTGCCTATGCTTTCTACCTAATGATAAGAAGTCATTAATGCAGTGACAAATGATAAGATGATTTCTAAAAATGGTGATGATTATACCATTTCCAATAGTTCCTAAAATTATTTGTGAAGCAAATTATAACCAAATCATTGGTGTTAATTTTTACTCTTCGCTGTTGCTGTTATTTAATTCGTTTACACAATTTAGTTTTTGCTTATTTTTTTCTGCTGCCTGCTTTTTTTTGCTCACAAATTTTGAAAATTTTTGATGAATGCATTGATAATTATATATATGTATTTCAATATATTATTATGATCACATGAGAAAATTAGGGAGATATTTTTAGATAAAAAGTATTTGACAATAATTTAGAAAAAAAAAATTTTTTTTGAAGTTGGATATTTTTTCTCAATATTTGATTCAGAGTGGTGTTCCATAAGCTGCATTTCATAATGTTCAATTTAAATTTTAATAATACTAAAATTTGATTAAAAAAAATTTGAAAGCGCTTTTGCCATTTTGAAGAGGAGAAAGCGAAAAATTATTGATAACGCAACAAAACCACTGACAAGCTAAAAAAGGGGAAAATTTTTGTAGTCTGAGAAAGCAAAAGGTTATCATACGATAAAATTTGTTTTATATTTTTCTATCAAGTCAGATTTTAATATTATTAAAATTTTGATTTAATAACAGTAAGTACAATTTATGGATCGCCACTCAGCATTTTAGCTCATCAAATTTTGAAATTTTTCAATAAAAAATTCGCTCTGGCCTATTGAAAATGATGATCTCATCATTAATTCATGTTATTACAAATTAATATTTTTGATTAATATTTTCGATTATTTCGATTATAATTTGAATTCAATGAAATTTTAAAACACTTTTTTCATATTATGATCATCTTTGTGGAAATTTTCAAATTGATACATGCAGATTTTTGAATTAATTGATTAGTATTAATGAGCTAATTATATTTTTATGTAATCAATATTTATCAAAATATGATCGCAAATCATAAGAATCCAAAAAATATCCCAATAATCAAATAATTTTCTAGGATACAAAATTATACAGTTTGAACGATTTTTGATTTACAGATCTCTTTAAAATTGGTAATTTTTCAAATGACAAAAATTGATTTTATTAATATAGCTTTTGTTATATCAGATTTTCTTCATATTTATTATCCGTCATAAAAAAAACAAACAAACTCTTTCATAGAAAGTATTCAAAAAACATTTATTCCTTTATCGAATAATGTGCTTAAGAAATTAAGAAAAAATTAATTAATAGGTAAATCTGTAAAGAAGTGATTGAAAAAAATTCAATGAATATTGAAATAAATTTCAAATCAATTGTGTATATACAAATAATTAGTCCATCGTAATTTATAATTATCGATTCGAATAGCATAAGTTTTCAAAAGAAAAAATAAAAATGGCGAAAAAATATCTCCCATTTCTATTATTTGATTTTAGTTTCTTCTGAAATTTATATATATTACGAAGTTAAGGATTTTGTTTTCGAGCATTAGCTATGTCATAATTTGTATTTTCTTAGTAAAAATAATGATTGATCGAAACTATCAATGAAGTAGAATGACAAAAGTGACAAAAAATCAAATCACCAATCAGCTAGAGATTTTAAATATCAGTTAACTAAAAATCATGAATACCGGCTATAGAGAGATCGATTAATTAAAGATCATGAATAATTAAAGAGATCATGACTAACAATCAATTAAAAACCATAACTGTGGCTACTTAGAAATTATAATTATTAACCAAATGAAAATCTAATCGTTATATCCATAACAATAATGAAACACATCTTTGTTCAAATCACTATTTACATTTATAAAACTATTGGAATTTTAAAACTTTATGATGAATGTGTCATTTATGACTTTTCTTATATGAGCAAGAATGCTATTTTATAATTTTAGATAAAAAATATTTAATTTAAATAGATAAAGTTTTGTTACACTTAGCGTTTCCTAAATTATGCGTTACCTCAGTATGAATAGTTAACAAATCAATGGAACGAAGTATCGTTTTAATAAGTAAAGCATCTTTATAACTTTTGTAAATAATTCAAATCTTGTAAACTAATTATGTGTGTTTTTCTTTTCCAATTTCAATCAACAAAAATAAAAGATATGTTTGAAAGATAAAAAATTTCTTTACAATAATCGAAAATTTGGTTCACATTAATCGGAAATTTAATTTGATAGAAAATTTGATGGCAATCATAAAAAAATCAAAAATAGGGCAAAAATTGAAAAACTGGACTAGAAAAAGAAAAAATGTTGAAATAAAGTACAATGGAAATACTGACATATGTTGTCATCAACAATTTATAAAAAGTATGAAAATCAATTATTTCAGATATTTGATAAACTAGCTTAAATTTAACTCAAAATTATTATCATAACGACTCGTCGTCTATTCTGCGCAATGAAACTTATAAATTTTTCATCTGAAAATTTAATTTTTAGCCATTTCTTGTCCGAATTTATTAACATATTTGAGAATTTTTCTGAAATTGGATAATATAAAAAGCACCAATTCATGAAATTTTGTATTCTCTCCATTTTTTCTGTGCATCGGAGAAGTTAAAAAAGTTTTGCATATAAAAATAAGAAAAAATTTTTGGATTAGTCCGTCTGATTAGAATGTAAAAGTCCAATTCTTGGCAGATCACGCAACAGTGTACAGATATCACGTAGTTTACGTCTTCATAAAGTAAGCCAGTTTCTGTGACATCCTCTTGATGTTAAAGCAAATATTTGTGGTAATAGTCTGCAACTAATTTGTAGAAACCAACATAACATTAAATTCGTATTTGGTGAAATTTAAAGAATTTTTATATTTTTTGGATTAAAATTGTCATCATTATATTATCAATATTAAAATAATTGTTAATATGAAAATATTAATTAAAATTGATATCGATATGAATAATGATTAAATTAACTGAAATCAAAAAAAAAAAAAAAAAAAAAATTGATAAAATGACATTAAAATTATAATCGAGCATTTGAGAACAGAATTAAAATTTTAGAGAAACAAATTAAGATTAAATGCCAGAACAGTGTTAATTAAAAATAAATCAATATCGTAAAAATATCGATTTCTCAGGACGATTCATTTCAGTAGAAAAAATTATGTCCTATCACAAATGTAAGAATGATAATAATAACAATTTTCCATGCATTCATTTCATCGCAGAGAAATTATTGATAAAAAAAACAAAAAAAACAAAAAAAAAATAAAATTAAAAGAAAAACTCGCTTTCCTTTTGAAATTACTTTTTCGTACCGGCACAAAATAATTTTACCCTTCAATGCTTCCTATTTAAAAAAACACTTTTTTCTCTTTTTCTTTCTTTTGAAATTCGTAAAATTATCGGTAGATAAAAAGTCGGAAATCTTGAATAACTCGGATGAATTTATCAGAAATTTGCAAGAAAGTGGTACAGGACAGTTTCGATGAAATATTTATCAAAATTCAATTTGCGATTGTTTGGGAAGATGAATTAGCGTTAACTGGAGAGAAAGAAATATAATAACAAACAAATGTTAGGTGATCCATCGATAAATAATTTCAACGAATCAATTGACCAACCTGAAAACTTGAATACAAAATTAATCACCAAAATGAAAACAGCAAGTAAAAGAAAAAATAAAATTTAATGAGTAAAGGGTAAACTGTTATAGTAATGTTTGAAAAGTAAGCGATATTAGTCTAACTTATTTATTTAAAAATTGATATTAAAATAATTCAAATTTTTTTAAAGTTGTCCAACTGAATGATTCACGCAAAGTTATCATTGATTAGCTGAACAATTAATTATGTTTGCATTTTGACGATGTTTGCGAAAAAACGAAAAAATTATAGAAAAATTCAATTGTTAGCTAAAAACTGAATATTTCTGAAATTTTTGAAACGAAATTTAAATCTCAGCAAAATTCAAAGCTTCGAAGATGGATAACAGCGTTATGAAAAAATGTTATATTATTGCTTGCTCCTTCCAAAGACAACAAACTTTCGAGACAGTTTGGACAAAATAAAAGTTTAGCAACATAAGCAACCGTGGGGAATTTCAGAATAATTGTTAGATAATAAGAAGAAAAAGATATGTTATTATTATTATTATCGAGGAGAATGGGAACTTGAATGCAAAATATGCAAATGACGTGAAAGTAATGGAAGTTTTAATTCATTATAGAGAGTTATTGAAAAGAAAAGGTAAGCTGAGGGAAGGAATGAAATCCTGATTTCAAAAATTTCGATCTCAAAAGTCTCATTACAGAATTTCTACGAAATGATGATTTAATTGTTATTGCGATGTATTCCAACGAGATTAAAACTTTCCCATAACTCTCTGTTCCAGAATTGTATAAATAATAAAATTTTTATCAGGATTTTTTGGAGAAATTTCATATTTTTCTGAAATACAAGTTTGGACAATTATGCTGCAATTTGAACATTTGCAGGAAGTGATATGTTATGGCATTCTCTTTTAAAATCATTAAGGTAATCCAAATAGAATTGAATTACCTTAATGATTTTCAGCAAAATTTGCTAAATTGTTATCTTCAGAAGTTTTTACCTTCACCTTTTTCTATTTTTTAAGTCAAAAAATTTATTGGAAATATTATTCAGAAAAAATTATTCAGAAAGATGTTTTTTGAATGACCATTGCATCAACTGTGAAAATTTCTTTTGATAAGATTTTTGTTCAATAGTGACACTCTTAAATAAAATATAAAAAGAGTAAACATAATATGCATCTTATAATATTGTTCTTAAAAATATTCAACACATAAAATATGATTAGAATTATTTTCTTCTCATTTTTGACTCAAATGTTCATTTCTATTTAAAACACTGCATTTTGCACAAATTGCATATTTATTTCAACTAAATTCGAAAATTTTCTTCAAAAAATTGATCAAATGAAAATATTTTTAGAAAAATTGATGGAAAGATAAATTACTGAGTATTGCAATTTATTGATTAACAATTGAAATCTATTTCAATTCCCCTTATTCATAAATTCTACTTCTTAATGATCAGCAAGTTAAAAATTTCATAGCATTGTTGATTTGTTAGAAAATTTCTAAGAATCATATATTTGGTTTTTGCAGACATAATTTAGGCTAGTAGTTGTTTTTATCATTCTATTAAAATTTATAAAAATTCATTCGATATTTTCATTAGCTATATGTGTAATATCTTTTACAGATAAATTATCAGCGGATTTCCATTTGGGAAATTATGAAAAGTATGAAATTGAAATTTTTTCTAGCCCAAAAAAAGAAAATTTTTTCATCTTATTTTATTTCAGTTACTAACATAATATATTTTTTCGTATTTAGTATAAATAATTGTTGGTAAGGAAATTTATTTAATTATAAATTTTGCTTAATCCATGTCATATTGTTGAGTAATGTTGCAAACATTTCTCAACAAATGATATTCGGAATACGAAAAAGATATTCCGAAATGAACGAAATCAAGAATTGATGATAATATTAATTCAGATTGACAAAAATATCGCTATCTGACAAGCGCAAATTACCAATTGTATATTAAAATGTAACATTAAACAATATATATTGCTCCATCATTAAATATAATTATACTTTCTGAATTAATATACTATTTTTAACTTTATTATGCTGGTTGAAATTGTTCATAAAAATCAAAAATGGACAAGTTATAAATTAAATGATTGGCCACTCATTAAATGATTAACCATTTTATATTTAAAGAAATTATATCAATTTTAAGATGAAATAGTTTGTTATTTTAAAATATCACAAAAATAGCGATACATCTGTAATATCAATTCTTCAATTCTCAAATGAGTAATTATTTGAATGCAGAGATCACAACTTAATATATTTGATTGATAATTGTTATCGCTTATCACATCAATGACATTGATAACGATAACTGCAATTACATTCGAATATTGTAAATATCCTTCCCTCAGATTTTCATTCCTATACCTAAAGATTTTCCAACGTTTGCAATATGGAACAACTTCACTGTCAAAAGGGTTGTCGCACACAACCCGGTCATTCTTCCTTTTAATTCAACTTCAACTAGCTCCATGCTTCTGCTGTTCGTACTTCTGTTTTACTGATTCCTCGCGCTGTCTTCTTCGATTAGTTCTGTTTGGCACAGTTAGTACCGAAGAAATTCTTCACAATCGATTCTTCCACATTCGTCGGTTAATTCCCAAGTTGAGGCCGCAACAAAAAAAAGTTCTTTTCCCTAAAATACTTCTCGTAAAAAGTTTCTACAAACTTTCCACAGAAAGATTGTTTAAATTTGCAACAACTAAAATAATTTATTGATATAAAATTTATTTGTTAATATGCAACTTATATACTGATACAAATAATTTACTCTTATAGAACTTTATTGAAAATTTCAGTAACTCTTTTTTTTTTCTATGTTTATTTTTATCATCAGTTATTCAACCAGACTATTTGTTGCTAATGAATTTCAAAATTTTCCTTCCTTTCAAATATTATTATTGATTCTTACTTGTTGTAATATAATTTCGTCAACAAGTAATCCAGTTATTTAAAAATAAATGCATTTTCAATTTTCAATTTTTTTTTTTAAATTAAATGAGGAAATGGGAATTATTTTTTATGAATTACCCGAAATTCTTGAAAAAGAATGAAAGCAATGTCATATCAAATCACAAAATATGAAAAATAAAACCATTTTATTCGAAAATAGAAATTTTTTGAGATGAATCATATTGATAATTGCAGATGATCATGATTGAGATATCTGAAATTGGTTTTTTTTTCAAGACTGAAAAAAAAATGAAATTTGACGTGAATTACGCATTTAGAAATTAAATTTTAAATTTATTAAGCAATTTGAGTAATTCAAGTACGAATCCAAAAATCGTTTTAATTTCATACATTATTATTCAATGAGTCATTTTTAATTTTATTAATAAAGATACCAAAAGTACATATAAATATATAGTCTATCTATTGGAATATCTGTCGTCTATTTTTAATTGCATAACTTTCAAAAAAATTAATCAGTAAATTCCATTGATCAGAAAAATTTCAACATCTTATTTTCTGCTCTTTTGCTTTGGAGAACATTCGTTTCAAACAGACGAAGTGTTTGAAAATTGACAAAGTTTGGTAAATAATTAATAAGCAATTTCTGTTATCCATAATTATATTTCTTTTTTTTTCCTCTCAAATTACAAGTGTTTCATATCGAAACGAATGTCTTGCCTGACATTACGGATAAATATTACCCGCTATTAAATTATGGGTAAAATCCTTCTTTTCGTTGCAGTATTCAATAACTAATTTTTGTTTATCTTTTTTTTTTTTTTGAATATATCCAGCTAAATAATAGTACCAGAAAATTAATTTGTGAAAATATCCCAAATCTTATGATTTTTGAATAAAATAATAACACTAATATTGTCAGTGATAATCAAATAACAATCAACAAGCTTGGATACAAAAGACAAATAAACTTTTGGAAATAAAAACACCCATCTTTCGTCCTCTTTTCCTCAGACAAACAATTGAGCAGATTGGAAAAATAAGCTGATCGAAAATATGGATTTTGACAGAGGCAAATAAAAAGTTTTTAAAAAGGAAAAACCAACAAAGTTCAAGTTGAAAGAAATTGGTAATGAAAAAGAATAAGAAGTTAAGGGCAAATGTTTGGTGCAGAGTTGAAACAAATATTTTGCCATAATCATATAATTTTTGTCTGCATTGAATTTCCATTTTCCATCCGCTGTTATGTTTCTGTCATCAACTAATCGCTTCATATATTCAAACAGTGCTATTTATATGTGGCATTTTTCATTTAATAAAAACCGAAACAAAAAATCTTTCCCTTCTTTTCCGTCTCTTTCATTCCATCGATTGCTCTTCAGTAGTGGTAAATTTGCATTTCGACACTTACATTTCATTGGCATTTCGATGGTGGTAAACTAATATACTTGCATGTACTTTCGATGATTGTATACTGCATTTGACCATGCTAAATTTGCATTTGCATGACCATATACTTGCATTTCGAGGAATGCTAACATTGTGTCAATATCACTGTGACGACATATAATCTATTTCAGGCACGTAGCAATATTTCTAGATTTTGAACAATCTCGCTTTTTTCAACTTTTTAATTTTATTTCGCCTTTTTTCACAGTCATTCAATTTTAAATTTATAATTCCATCTTATCTTCAATTCCATAAATCCATTCTTTTCCCTAATCGTTTGAATGGTTCTTTTTTTTCGTTGTATCCTAGTTGTTGTTTTGAGAAATTTCCGACTTTTCTGATTTTTTTTGCAAATTTCTCAGATTTTTCAAAAAATCTCAAGTTTAAAAAATCCCACTGTCAAATATTTTCGTAAATTTAAAAAATTCCTAAAACTTGGAAATTTCAAAACTGGCAAATCTTACGGTTCCGAAAAATTATTTCGCGTTGTAAGTTGCACACACGAAGAAAACATTGATTGGGAAGAGAGACAAAGCCATCCGAAAATGCATTGAACAACAAAGCGTTCAGTTGGCGCCGAGCAGAGACGCAGAGGGCATCGATTGCTCTACCCGTCTATCTTACTCTCTTGCCGAAATTACTGTACCCTTTCTTCATTTTTTCGACAACACTCTTTTCGTTTTCTCATTTGTTCTCTCTTCTTTTCTACCCACTTAAGATGAAGCAAAATATCTTTCTCTCTCGCTTTCTGCCTATATCTCTTTCCCTTCCTGCCAAGCCAAAGCACTTGTCCTCCTTTCTTTTCATCTTCTCTTACTCTTTGTCTGTTTCGAAAATATCAGAGCGAAGCATTTCTAAATCTCTCTCTCTCTCTGTCTTCATTTCAAAAGTACGTTATTTAGTTGCACTCTGTCCCCAATTTGCCCGATCGATGTTCCCGATTTGATTGGACGCAATAATCTCGATGGAGAAGTTTTGCTTTGTCAATTGGCTTTTTGCCAATTTCTTCTGTCCTTCCGGAAACTCTCATCTGATTCGATCCGTTTTCTTTAGTAGTCAGTCATATTGTTTACCACTTTCTTGCCTGTTTATCATTAACTTTTAGCTGAGTGGAAAAGGTTTGAATTCCGGGAGAAGAAATGCCTGCTTTTACGATCAATACAAACATACCACAGAACAATGTTTCGGATGCGTTCCTAAAGAAGGCATCAAGCACGGTTGCGAAAGCACTTGGAAAGCCGGAAAGTGTAAGCGAATTAAAAGAATCTGATGAAATGTTGTATAAAGATTAAAAAATTTGACCGAAAATTTCTCATTTCACTTTAACTCTAAAACGCATTTTATTTCTAGTGACATATATTTTGGAGAATTTGACTTTTCTTCTTTCTCGCTTTTATAATGATCAAATGAACATCTCATCTCATCTGACTTCATATTAAGCTTACTATAATAGCAAGTCATTAGTGTGGAATCTTCAAATTATGAGACAAATAGGGTATGGAGCAGATGTATTCTTCACGCTAGTTAAATTTAGTTTTATCAAAATAAAAAAAACATCAAAATATGCCGAAAATTATAAAAAACGTAAGTATTGATTGTTTGGACCGCTTAGAGTCTAAAATTATGGTAAATATTGGAAGATTCCCGAATTCTTTAGATGAAACGAATCAGAAAGTTTGTTGAAATTGATTATACAATAAGTAAATGAATGTAGTTCAGATTTACATTTTCTTCTTAAATTTCAATTTTTTTTCAGTATGTGGCAGTTCATGTGAACGGTGGACAAGCGATGGTATTCGGTGGAAGTACAGATCCATGTGCTGTGTGTGTTTTAAAATCAATCGGTTGTGTTGGTCCTAATGTCAATAATTCGCACTCTGAGAAATTGTTCAAATTACTCGCTGATGAATTGAAAATTCCAAAGAATCGGTTTAGTTTAATTTTTATTTTTAACTAGCTGGGTGGGCCACACTTCACGTTGTAGGGGAAAGATAACTTTTTGTTTGTGTAGTTACGTAGGATTTTTGAGTTTTTGGATTGAAGAACCCTTTGGTGCTGTGACTTGACTATTTTAACAATAGCTTTTATTAAGTTACACGATATTAGAAAACAATACCGCAACTACAAACAATAATTAATGAGAAAAAAAGTGAAGCAATATGAGTGTAATATAAGTAATACCGATAGTGGTTCTTTGACGAGTAGTTGATTGTGCTCCGTTGAGTTGCTTGGTATTGGCCAGGAACGCTTGCCACTGATAGAAGAGATTCTGCCGTAATAAAGAGATAGAATAGCAATGAAAATAAAATAGGAGTTTTACTGAGGTTGCTGCAGCTGTTGCTGGTGGTTTTTTCTTACTGATGATAGGAGATTCTTGAGACTGCTGCCGCCGCTGCTGGTGAAATTTTCTTACACTGATACTGCTGTCCAGAAGGTGTCGCTTTTGTATCCAATAGGGGCGGAAGTTACACATTAGTCATACAAAAGGGATTGAATTGGATAAGACTAAAGAATAGGAGATAGTTAATGCTTAGAACATTTTAAGTAAAGAAAAGGGAGTTGGTCCCTACATTAATACAATTGACTTGATTGCGGCCATTGGCAACTCTTTAGACAAAGGGCATGACACTAATCCTTACAAATTTACAGACGTTAGCATATTTTACAACTCTTAAACAAAGC